>JAMZEH010000020.1:11992500-12140000 GCA_024699665.1 Ostrea denselamellosa | reverse complement strand
TGGACATCATAAAATAGAATGTGATACGAAGTTCTGCATCATGTAACTATGTTGTTTATAATATTTAACAGCTGCTTGCAAATGCCCATGTAGCAGAGTTCACGTCCATAAAAACTTCACCAGTAGTGAATTGGCAAAAGTGATTGACGATTTGAAGAAACAATTGAAAGTCAATAAATTTCAACTGTCTTCAAACATCCAGAAGAAAATCAGCGTCATGGACAGACGCCCATCTGCTCAATGTCTTGGGTCGATTGGCATCGTCGTCATCGCTCTCGTTTTCGCGACTCTGATTGCATGTGATGCAATGATTATGAAAAAACAAATTTCTACGTTTTTTCATGGCATTGCGGAATCGTTTAAACGAAATTAGATGGAAGTCTTTTATGGTTTATAAGAAATCAAAATTTGATGGATAGTACAGCATAAGACATCACATTAAGAAGAGATGTACACAACACGTGCTCTTATACCTGGAGTACTTTTATTTGGTTTGTTGGACTATCACAGAAAGGTAGTATATCCCCGTTTTTGTAACCTAATTAATAATAACTGTATCAAGCTTCAGAGATGCAAAAAGACGCTGTTTAGAACATTAACTGAATATCTTGTGATAGTAGTGTTCAACTGATTGTAGTGGATAAGTTAGTTTCCAATACTTCATACTATTTTTTCGTAAATTTGTATTTTTATATTACATGATTGTACTTGATAAACAAGTTATTATCGTCCATCTTTCCTAAGTTAGAGTTTCTACTACACCACCTTTCTCACAAACCCTTGACAGATTACATTCAGTTCAGTTGTACCTTGCGAAACGATATGTTCGTGAAAAGGTAAGATAACGAACAGTGATTAATCTCATAACTCCTATAAGTAATACAAAATAAAGAGTTGGACAAACGCGGACCCCTGGATATACCATGGGTGGGATCAGGGGGTAAAAGGAGTAAGCATCCCTTGCCCTGTCGACCAGTCACACCCGCTTTGAGCCCTACATCTTGATCAGGTAAACGAAGTAACCCGCAGTCAGAATTGCTGTGCCAAGAACGGCCTACCAATTGGTATGAAACATGTCAGACAGCATTTGACCCATTGATAGGTTGTACTGACAAAGCAGATCGTTATAACGACGATACAATTTGCGAAATGCTTACTTAAAACAAGACTGTTGGAAACACTGTAACATCAATTTGCTTGTCAGTAGCCTATCTCGATTTAAAAAGTGATCAAGCGCAGAACAAGTTCTTGTGTAACGAATCAGTTGTCATCCGTGTTTGGCTCGCCGGGACGAAATGTTTGAAATCTATTGTCATGTCCACAGTGTCGGCATCACCCTTAAGGAAAAACTCTATTCTAGACTCCATCTTCACAACCAATGGGATAGGGTTTTGATCTTTCATGTATAGATATTTCATAAAGAGACCTTTCTCTTGGTACCACGACTTTTGACCTAGTTACCTTGACCTTGGATCTACTTTTAAAAATGTAATTTTGACCATATCCTTTGAACCAAGGGTGATACGGCCTTGATATTTCATATATCGATGTCATATCAGGTATTTCTGTTGGTAACATAACATTTGACTTTGGACTTTTACCTACTTCAAAATAAAACTTTCACACTTGTTATCTAACCAACATGGATAGGGATCTGACATTTTTCATATAGATGCCTCATGACAAAGCCTTGTATATGGTACCAAGACACGTGACTTAGTGACCTTTAACTTTGATTTACTTTTCAACCTTGGATATATCTTTTGAAGTAATGGGATAGGACTTTCTGTATTTCATATACAGGTGCCCCATGACCAAGCATTTCATATGACATCAAAACTTCGTGCCTAAAAAATTGACCTACTGTTCTGAAGCTTAACATTTTGAACCAAAGGGATAGGTTAAGTAGAGTCATGCTTCTCGGCGAGCTATGTTGTCTTCTGACAATTCTTGATGGAAATATTGTTTAAATTCAATGCAATGGACTAGACTGTGATTCGAACCCGGACCCTTGAATCTAAAGTCAGGTGCCCTAACAACTGAGCTATATGGCTACCGGGGATCGAACCCGTCTGAGTGCCACTTTCGCGTGAATAATATTTTAATGCACAAACCCAAGGACTTCGTGCAAAACCTGAAAGAGCCTGATGAAATTATTTCCTGTGCTGTCTCTTTGACAGAACATCAGTGTACACCCTACATATGTCGTCTACTGTGGTGTTCATAAGTTCATATTAAAATGCATGTTACGCGCATGGAGTACGTGACTTGTCACTATCTCTTTATGTGTTGATTATCATGCAATCGCGCATTGAACCAATCATAATTCATTTATCCATCCCTGAAAATTTCAACGGAATATGTCAGATTTGTGAGAAATGTGGTAGATCATAACGTTGGCTTGGGAAGATGATGATCACCAAACTGTCTGGGTGGTCTTAAACATCATCGATTATAATATAGCGTTATATCTCGTGGCATTGCATTTTTCAGTACTTGATGAAGTTATGTAAAACATTAATTGAAGGAATACCTGTACTGGTAAATGTTGATATATGTTGTCAAAGCATGCATTAAAAGATAGAAGTGGAGTATTAGTGGTTTTACTTTTTTGTATTTTTGTCCACATAGGACTTTTTGAAAGAAAAAAAAATATGCCATCCATAAAGCTGATCTGAGATTTTATTCCAAAGCACGAATAATTGTTTGAATGCAGTTGATTGGTTTACGTTGGTTGTATATTGTTTAACGTCCCGCTCGAGAATCTTTCACTTATATGGAGACGTCACCATTGCCGGTGAAGGGATGCAAAATTTAGGTCTATGCTCGGCGCTCAGGGCCTTTGAGCAGGGAGGGATCTTTATCGAGCCACACTTGCTGTGACTCGGGGCCTCGGTGTTTGCGGTCTCATCCGAAGGACCACCCTATATAGTCGCCTCTAACGACAAGCAAGGGGTACTGTGGACCTATTTTAACCCGGATCTCCACGGGAAGAATTGCTTTTGGAAGTCAACTTTCTCCAAATTATATGCCTGATAACATTAGATTTCCATTTAAAAGAAAATAGTTGAAAAACTATTCATAAAAAATTAATAGTGAGGTTGATGGCAAAAACTGCTGCGCATGCGCATGGATCCGATGTAAATAGTAATGCATAGAGTCAAGAAAAGGGAAACACAGTCATGAAAGTTTGTAAGCGAATTAAACATCAAGTAAACTATTTCACACAAGTTTATGCAGTCTAAAGTATGTCGATGTTCTTAAGTCATAATCCATGTTCTTTGATGTCTGAAATGGTGTCGTGAATGACACATAAATATGCATTACAGATGGCAGAGTGACATGTACATTGTACTTGAATTATTTTACATTTGTAGCTAATTAGTAATTGAATTATAAAGAATTCGTTATAAAACTGATTGGTTCTACGGGTATACAGTTCTTTAAAAGACAACGTGGCGTGCTTCCACAGTATACAAAATTATATGCATTTTGTCTTCTTTATGCATATAGTAATTAATTCTAATAGTTAGTTCGCCTAAATATTGCGATAATTAGCCACAATACCGATTGAAATCTAAGCCCCTATTTCATACAGTCTCGTTTTTTGTAAGGTAGTCACGTGGTGCAGTGACGTCATATGCGACCTTTCTCGGTTGGCTTGGTATATAATCTCGCTCGAGGTCGCATATGATGCCACACATAACTGCGCGCAAAAATATGCATATCGCAAGATTTGAATTTCGTCGCTTTCAAACTCAAAAACTACGCAAAATATTTCATTTAAAACACATTTTAAGTTATTTTGGGCATGCAAAGAATTAATTTAGCCAATGATAATAGTTGTTTTTGTATGACCCTGGAGTACAATAGGAGTTACGAATACAAGAGCAATAACTGTGCATGAAAATTTTAAAAGCAAGTTCCTTGTCAAAATACTAAAAGGTAGCTTAAAATATAGCGAAATTATAAAATACTATAATTTCTTTAATCAATAATCTTTTTGTAAGCTTAGTATGATAAGATAATCATAATAAAGTGTTAGTTTCTAAACACAGACTAAATGAATTCTAAATGATAGATAACGTATGCAAAACAGCTAAAATACATGATTTGAACATAAAGTAAACTGACTTTGTATCCTTTAACATCATCATCAATGAATTCCGAATTTTTTAATAAATCATGAACACTTACCTCCCACGAGGAGTAAAGTGCATGAAAGTATCCGATTCCCTCTTTATTACGTGTTCTCGTGTAATTAAAAAAATAATGGGTCGATATAATTTACTATCGCTGCAAATTTGCTCCTATTAAAATCCACCCTTGACGTTACTCCTTTGTTCGAACGCTCCATTGCTTTTCAGGAATGGAGCGTTTAGAAAGTGCGTCAACCTTTATATGCTTCCAAAGAAGAAAAATATAAGACTTGATGTATACAAATTTAATAATTGCACAAATATTGGTTTTTATATACAGTTACATTTACAGTGGCATGAAGTTGGTTATCGGTTTTGACACATATGCAACCATTGTTATAGGTATCATTTTCGTCGCAGTTGTGCGTTTATAATTGCGGATAGCATTCGACCTGTGACCAGTCACTTCTGAAATAAGTTGCTCGTCTACGCCAGAGTGTTCAAGTCGGGTAACTGCTGACGCCCGTATTTTGTTTGTTCTAAATCCATGTAAATCCAATTGTTTGCAAAGGTCGGACACCACATTTGCAAGTTTATGCCTGCCAAGGGGCTGTCCAGAATACCATTGGTTTTCTATTGGTTTATAAAGTGTATGGATATAAAATGCGTCACATAGTTTTACATCTGGATAGTTGTTCACATATTTTTCATAATATTTAACGATACATCAGTCATATAGTTCTTGTTTTCATATGCTCGAACACACTTTTAGGAAACTTTTCTATGTTTGAGTCCTCCTTGATTATTTTCAATGTATCCTCCGTATAACTAAGAAATTTCCCACGTTCATCTTCACACCCCTCTTCGCAAATTCCGACGCTCCAGTTCGCCACGTGATGCAAAATGTAGTCCAGTGAGGTACGATGTTGTGTACAGACGTTTCTGAGGCGTATCTCCACCTAGGACACCGCGGTCTCCACCTAGAACACCGCGGTCTCCACCTAGAACACCGCGGTCTCCACCTAGAACACCGCGGTCTCCACCTAGAACACCGCAGTCTCCACCTAGAACACTGCGGTCTCCACCTAGAACACCGCTGGATCACACAATGTTTTCCTCATCCTCCGTTATTGGCAAAGCCTGTTTCTTTGAACCACCGATATTATGCTTTGTCTTCGTTTTCATTACATTATCTAAAGTGTTTCTAATTTGCAAAAACTCATCATCAACTAAAAATTTGTAGTCATGTCCTAGGGTATCCATATATTAATTGTAAGCAAATAACGAAACCCCCGTGAAGTCCCGGGTTAGAATAGGTCCTCAGTACCCCTTGCTTGTCGTAAGAGGCGACTGAATGGGGCGGTCCTTCGGATGAGACCGCAAAAACCGAGATCCCGTGTCACAGCAGGTGTGGCACGATAAAGATCCCTCCCTGCTCGAAGGCCCTGAGCGCCGAGCATATGCCTAAATTTTGCAGCCCTTCACCGGCAATGGTGATGTCTCCATATGAGTGAAAGATTCTCGAGCGGGACGTTAAACAATATAAAATCAATCAATCAAATAACGAAACTGTACATCTTTTCTGGAAGATATTCGGATCCATTAGCTTGTTTTTTTGTTTTTGTTTTTTTTTTTTTTTTTTTTGCTTCACAAATAAAACGACACGGTATAATTTAGCTCATCCTTTGTCATTTGATCTATGGACTTATATCCGCACGGTTTACAGACAGTTCATTTGCGGATTTTCGCCACTCTTTTAAATGTGTTAACGGACCACCGTACTTTCGACATAGCTGCGAGCGCAAACCTGAAAAGAAAGGCACGCAAAAATTATTCATACAATTAAATTTAATGCCACAGCCTGTTTACATCTTTACAGTCAGTTATCCAATTTTACCTCTATTTTTCTTTCACGTTTTATTTTAACCTTTTATGAAGTCACTGAAATAAAACGATATTACGATTATCTTAAACTTAACTGGGTTTTTTTGTTTGTTTTTGTTTTTTGCTGTTGTTGTTGTTGTTTGTGGTGTTGTTTTTTTTTGGGGGGGGGGGTGTTTTGTTTTGTTTTTGTTTTTTGGTTTTTTTTGTTTTAATTGACATGATGTGGAAGTCAAAACAAGTAAATCGTCATCTGCATCGCTGGGGCTCATTATCGGGCGATATTTCGGACTTTTTCTAAACCAACTATATCCGATATTAAATTATCCGTACCGTAATCACTCTCTGTAGCATCGGCCTTACAATGACACTGGATCAAGAAAATTTCATTATCACTGCTTGGCGGATTCATATTGATATGACGATAGGTACGCATGGCGTGAATATTTATAGTGGTAGCCGGTTCAAAAGACCCCTCCATTACTTTTCCATTCAAAACATCACGTAGACCACCCCAATTCTATACAAATTAATGACCATTGTAGCCATTCTGTTACACCAAGGGACCTAGTAAGGGTGGATTTTAAGCGGGCCAAGGTACCCCTTTGGGACCTTAGCTCCATTACTTTACGCTACGAGTACATTAACCCTTACAGAATTTTACACCTAGTTGTAATGTATCCATTCTCTACTGTAACACTCTAAAAAAAATTAATTTGAACCTTATTTAATTATATATTAATATTATATTCTGTATCAATTATTTGCAGCATCCGTGCAAACTTACATACCTCACTCACACAGGCACTCGGTGTTTTAATTGATTGATTGATTGTTTATTGCTTTCCGCCACACTTAACAATCTTCAGTTATCTGGTGGCGTCCAGTTTTTATTGGTGGAGGAGAGAACCCAGATATCAGATATAATGTACCTGGGAAGAGACCACCGACCTTCCGAAAGTAAACTGGCAAACTTGCTCACATAACGCCGCGGCTGAGATTCGAACACGCGGCGACAGAGGTGAGAGTCCTTGTGATTTTGAGCCCGATGCTCTAACCACGAAGGTCCCCCTCGGTGTTTTAAATATCTATAATAAAAAAATATCCGCTATAAATAGTTTGTTTACAGGAAAATAATTTCCTTATACATATTTAAAACGTTGAGCGCCTGTGCTCACCCAATCATATCCATCATTCAAACATTTACTCAGACAAGGTATAAAGAAGTGAATATAAAGAAACGGTGCATCCTAACTTGGTCACTAACCCGCTAAATAAAAGTTGATTTTGATTAAGAAAAATTCAATCACTAAGAGAACTGCTAAGGCAAACTTAAAGAAAAGACATTTAAACCACTTGGGTAACAAAACAAAGATACTAATCCTCAACAGAAATTTTTCCCTCCTAAAAACATGTGACTAGACGAGAGTGACCAGTCTATAAATAGTAGCATAACTACTGTATAGAAGAAAAACCTGTCTTGGATAATCAGTAGCAAAATGAAAAGGTTTAGACAACAAACAGTACTCAGTCTTGTAATTCCTATAGAAAAAAAAACAAATCAGAGAGATGGGCAAACACGGACCCCTGGACATATCAGTTGGATCAGGTGCCTAGGACAAGTAAACATCCCTTGTAGACCGGTCACGCCCGCCGTAAGTGTGAATGTGAGTTGAACCCGAAAAGAGACAGCTGGGGGGGGGGGGGGGGGGACCGATTGAAAAAGGATCAATGTATACTAAGGTGAAGTTTATGACCCATGTAAGAGAAATTAACAGATTTATTTCATGATATATGAAATAGCTTAAAGGCTAACAGAGAATCTCATTATTAATCTGAATAATAAAATACCAGTAGTTGTATTAGAAATAAACTGTTAGAAGTTATCACTTCTTTAGTATTGGAGTTTTACGGTTAATTCAAAAGTAACAAACCAAGCAAAAAATGACTGTTGACTTGATAAAATCCTGAATTATCGTTGTTCTATTATACATGCGTACCACAGTCCTTGATGTAAATACACATAAACTGTATTATGTATTAACATGATACATGTGCACTAAAAAAGTATTGCTACGAGATGGCGGGGGCATATAAACCTCGCTGCTTGCTATCACCACTTAATGTCATTGCCGAAATGACAAGATTGTTAAACCTGTTGTAAACTTATACATTTAACTGAACTTATCCAGTCAGTGGTGCAGAATAATAAAAAAAAAATTTTACTGCTTGTAAATTAATTCCTATAAGTCAATTTGTAATTAAAAATAAAGCGTATTTTAACATATAGGTGTTATGTCACATTAATCATTTCAATTCAAGTTCCGTTCCGTGTTTCCGTTCCGCGTTTTAGCAACATCCCATTTAGTCACCATTTACGACAACCTAGGGCTACTGAAGACCTATTTAAACCCGGATCACCAAGGGGTCAATCGAAAGATCGATTGATTTTTCAGTTATCTGGTGGCGTCCAGCGCCAACAGAGGTGAGAGGCTTTGTGATTTTGAGTCCGATGCTCTTACCACTCGGCCACGGAGGCCCCTAGAATGAAGACTCATAAATTTGTACTATGCAATTATAATCAACATAGAAAATGAAATAAATATTTATGCGTATATGCTTACGTACAACTAATGCAGTCAGTGGGAACCGGAATCGGGGCGAATCGATATAAGATACAACAGTTTTCTTATTGAATACGTAAACTACACAGACCGATGTTAGAATTAATACTCTGGAAATTCTAACTGAATTTCTTTAAAATATGTCGATTGTTGTACAGATAATGAAATCTTTGCAACAGAATATTTCATGGCACGTAACTGAACTCGTACCAATTCCGTTGAATTGAGGCCCTCAACCTGACAACAACAAAGGAACGGATTTAAATGTTATATAGCACAAAAAAAAGTCGTATAAAAATGGCATCGGTTTATCATTATTTAACTTTGTACATGGTTGCTAAGTAACAGCCGATTGGTAAAATCAAAAACAAGATCAGGGTTAGGTCAAGGTAACTGTTGGTAGTCTCTATAGACTATAATTTTGTACTGAGGAACCATTGAAATTTATACTTGGTATACTGATGGCTTACTACTTTCCAGTGTGTCCAGATCCTACACCGTGGTCATTTGGCTAATATCGATATAAAAAAAATTTAAAACTTCCATTACTCTGATTTTCAGCAGACCGTTTTGTCCCATGAGCCTTTTGCTTGAATAGAAATCACAGATAACCAGTTTGATCACTTGCCCACCCCCACCCCCCAATTAATATGAAGTGTAATGCGGGTGATATTTCAATTCATAGCCTCAATGATTTACACAACATAAATGAGGGGGGGGGACAGACACTTACCAATGACACGTGAACGAATTTTCTACTGATACAGTGTATGAATGTTACATGTGATTATCCTATACTTTTTCATGAATAATGTATTAAAGTTGTTTGTTTGGGGTGGGGGTTTTTTTGTTTGTTTGTTTTAGAATCTCTGTGTCCCTGCATGTGAGTCGGAACGCGGTGTTCTTTATCACTAATTTATTCACTTGATGTGTTCCAACTATCACCAATGGAGAGTCAAGTCCCGAGTAATTGTTGTTAAAGTACTCAATAAAGTTCCAGGATGTATTTCGATACGATACATACATATTTAAATGAACACTGTATTATACACAGGATATATTTAGAGACACCACAGTAACAGTACACGGTACGCTATACTGCCGACATCTAAATATTCCTGTTAATAAGAAACAAGTTGCTCGTAACGTGTCTGTAGTGCGTGTTTACGGAGCGCGCTAGTCTGTGCAATCTTCGTCCAGTAAACGCGTGTTTCTATACATGTGTGGGAGCAAAGTATTTAGGTTTTGATCAGGATACACCTTCAGGCAAACTGGATTTGTCAACCATTTCATTGGCCTGTCATACTTGACCTAGTCGACTCGAAACAGGTAATTACACACTCGCAAGTCTCAGGTGTGGCGCAGTGTGCAGGTGAAGTTTAAAAATAAAAAGCATTACGTTTGGAGATTACCTAAATTCCTAACAGTTCAACTTTTGACCATGGATCAGGTACAGGTAGATCTCAACAAGCCAATGAATTGGACAGACATGATGAATCTTTTCGTCGAGAAAGGGCATGTACGTCGAGCTGCCATTTTTGACTTGGAAGGAAAATGTTTAGCGGCTAGTGAAGATCCAAATATCCCGCATGAAGAAATCACGTCAATTGTGCGATGTCTGAGTGAAAACTATGCGGTACTGAATAAGCCGATCTTCGCACTGTTCTTCGGGGAGGAAAGATTTGTTTGTTTCCGGGCGACACCCAACACAATCGTGGGTCGTACTGCCAAGGAGTTTTTTGTAGCCTATCGCTGTGACGAGCATCTTATTGTCGCATTCGCCGACATCATCGTTAACCCCAAATTTTCATGCATCAGTGAAGTGTGGACTTTCGGAAGTGAAATCCGTTCCCGAATGGAGATCTCTGCATTTATTGGCTGAAGGGCTCCTTCCTAGCAACATTGAATTCTATTCCACTTGACTTTTACTGATGAAGTTAAGTTTTTTGAATTGAGCATTTTGTTTCACTAACACGACCGAGGGGTGTTAATACACAACATCAAAATGTATTTTGTATTACAATTGGTGTATTTTTTTTGTTTTGTTTTTTTGGGGGTTTTTTTTGTTTGTTTTTTTTTTTTTTATTATATGCATTTATTGAGGGTATAATATACCACTGCAGTCGTATGCATGTACTGTTTATTTTACAGCTATTTGTACAATGTAATTATTGTTGTTTGATATTTAACATTATTTTGTTAAAATATTTTTGAAATGCATAACGTCGTAATCCCAAAAAGTGCTGAGCTCGCGTTATTCATGTACTGGTCTGTATATACCACGCGAGTACCTGTACTTTGGGTGTGTAAGATTCAGACACTGTAAGCACGCAGTGGAGATCATAATGGGAAGTTAAACACCAATTCATTATTGCAGAAGTTGTTATAGAGTAAAACTAGTTATGTTCCTCAGATCTGAAATGGGTGTTTTTGTTAAAAGCACTCTGTATGTTTGTACCATGTACATAAGTTATGTTTGTACCATGTACTTAAGTTTTACTTTCCATTTTCTGCTTGTAGTCAAATTATAGTTCCTTTTCCTACAGTGGTTTATACATATAGTGCAATAATTTGATATGAATATATTTTTTTATAGTTAAGCCAAAACCCCAAAGTCTATTCACGTAATAAATTATATGCAATGTTAGTTGTGTTTGAATTTTAAAGCACGTGTTTTCGTCAAATTTGGCGAGGGTATTATACAAATATAGGCATTTCTGTGTATTTGGGAAGCCAGATAGAGCTCAGTGTAGGAGGAGAACTTCGTAACTATTAATGCTCTCTTAGGTGATCCCCCCCCCCCCCCCCCAATCCCCACCCAAAGTTACGTAATAGGCCAGATATACACATTTGTCCAACTAGTAAAGCCCAAATCCAAAACTAGTAGTAGGTCAGTACTCAAGGGAAATCGTAAAGATTTCTGGAAGTGAAATTGATCATAAAATTGTGGTTATTCAGCTGAAGCATTAAGGGGATAGGTCATTTGATCTTTTTATTATTATTATTTATCTAACAATAATTTTTGAGAATTAAAATGAGTCTAAGTGACTCGTACAAGTCATTTTCTTCATAAAACAACAGTTTTATGTATTTATCTGCATTTATTTCCAAGTTTAAAACGATCATAATCTTCAAGTTACTTGTCATGAATTTTTGCTTCCTGGACAAAATTTCAACCCGCTAAATAAGTTGTCTCCTTGTGTAACTTTTGATGAACATGCTATCATTGATGCATATCATTCATTTATCGTTTTTATAATATTAGAAAAAAACCAGGGTGATTGTGTGTGTGGGGGGGGGGGGGGGGGGGGGAGGGGGAGTGTCACCAAAATGAGCTTTACATTTACATACATATACTTGTAAGTACTCGCAAATGCTTTACGAAACAAAATCACTCACTCGCAAATAAACAGAAAGTAACCTACTGCTTGATCTGCTTCACAATAAGAAAGGATCAATTTGGGTCAAAAATAAAAAGATAGGGGAAAGCAATTTTCTCTGAAAAAGTCAATTAAGATTTTTTTTTAAAGTTATATTCTTTTGTACATAGGTATGAAGTTTTCATATTGAATCTATACTTTATCTACAATGCTGATATTAACCTTCAAAGTTGGCCGAAGCAGCATTTTCCCCATTTAAACTTCGATTTTTACATGTTTGACTTTCAAGGCAGGCTTGTCCTTAAATGGTTTTGCTGTTGTATCATAAAATACGAACAAGTTACAATAGTATTTTATGGGGACACTTCTGCCTTGGATTCGAAATTAACGAAAAAACGGCAACAGATGGGGGAACTGTTTTTGATAACCTGGTTCATATTAACACGGGTATTACATTTGTTTAGAACAGCTCAGTCAGCTGTGCCGCTTGCAGTATATGCTGTGATTACTTTTTGACATGGTTCGAATCCACCTTGTTCACGCCACACTTTTATTTCGCATTTTCAACACTTTTTTTTTCATATCATATAATTTCCTTCAATAATCTAGTTTAAATGCCTATCCATTCTTTATATAAAAGGTATTGAAAAAGAACGGACATTGAAAATTCTCTAAACCCAAACGCGGTCAAGTGGAACTGTCCTCGCTGTGGTCGATTTTATTCTTGGGACAACGATCCATCACTCTGCGTTACTCGACGGAAACGCAAGTGCGAAAATAAGCATGCCATACAGAACAGCGGACTGGATATATACGGCTACAAAATTATGAAATAGCACACTGAGCTTAAAATGCGTAAACAATACATGGATCATGCTAGCACATAGCTGTATTAAGGATATTAAAAGGTTACATCTATAACCACATACTAAAGGCATACAAAATTTACCCAGTCTCACGTGACAATCTAGAACGATTATGTGAAAAGGTGAAGATGACTGTGATCAATCTCATAACTCCTACGAAAATATAAAATTAAAGAGTAGAGCAAACACGGACACATGGACATACCAAAAATGGGATCAAGTGCCAAGACATTCCCTGTTGACCGGTCACACCCTCCGTGATCGGGTAAACGTTTATTTTTTGGGTTTTTTTCTTCTTCTTCTTTTCGTAAAGACCAAAGTTAGATCCGGACTAACCGAAACGTAAACTTAATTTTAAAAAATAGTTCTGTTAGATATACTGAACTACAATGAACACTACAGGGCACAACATGGTGAAAAAAAAGTAACGAAACCTTCATAGACTGGACTGTCATACTTGTACATGTACACGTCAGTAATTTTTTTCTAACTGGAACGCGTTGCAAAGGTAAAGCTGGAACCGAGTTTGGTACCAATTACAAATACAGTGTTAATATTACATAGGTTCGGGATTGTCTAGCTGCATTTTTTTCAAAGTAGTATTCAGCAGATGTCACGGTCGATTGGTTCAAAACTAAGGATCGCAGACGTCACGATCGATTGGTTCAGGACCAGGGATCGCAGACGACACGGTCGATTGGTTCAGAGTCAGGGAACAAGCCAGATGCACATACGGATCTAGTCCGCAAATGAAGTTTAAATTTAAAACGAAGGTCAACGGTCTCAAATGCATGTAACGATCCACTCCACCCAAACCCGGAACACCAGGATACAGCATATTATGTAGTTTATTGAAGACACTGTACCATACCACAGACGAAGACAGAATATGGTCTGTCTAAACGCACTCTTAAGTTATAGGAACGACTAAAAAAAAGACAATTCATCACCTCGTGAACCAGTATCATTAGGTAGAAAACTAATAATGCGCTAGCCTATCAATTTTATGTTGCAGATTAAAACAACAGTGTAGAAAAATTATTCCTGCACCCATTAATGTAAATCCATAAACGTGTCGATTACTTGTTAAGTTAGGACAGTGTTTCCGTTGAAATACCACAGTTTGATTAACTGTCATTTTACTGTGGGATCTCGTCATTTGCCTTCCTCCTCTGCACATTGATTGAAACATATTTTCCGAAAGAGTTTAGACTCTCACTTCATATTGTAAAGGAATTCTTCGTTTAGAAACAAAGCTACGGAAGGGAGGATTGCCTACTTTCACTTTTAAAGGACCAATTACACAGACACCGAGACCTTCACATGTGAACAGTTTCCAGGTATGATGACCCATAAAAATGTCTGGGTCGCCACGGATGTGAACATATATAGACGTGTACCTGATCTACAAAGTTTAAAATTCACACGATTGAAAACAGCACGTTAAGTCTTTTTTCAGCAAAAACCGAGGCCCCGTGTCACAGTAAGTGTAGCACGATAAAGATTCCTCCCTGTTCAAAGGCCGTAAGCGCCGAACTTAGGCCTAAATATTGCAGCCCTTCGCCGGCAATGGTGACGTCTCCATATTAGTGAAAAATTGTCGAGCGGGACGTTAAACAATATACAACCAGCCAACCCTCACTGACAAGCTTCTTCAGCAGAGGAATCAGATCAACCTCATTGGTAAAAAAAAAAAAAATATTCCATGTATTCTTCTTTACTATTCATTATAAGAAGCAGTTTTGAAAAAGCTACTTTTTTTCGAATATATTCTTCATATTTTAAATTGTGAAAGGAATTGTAACAATTCCACCTGATTCTACAATGAAATTATTGAAAAGTGAATAAAATTCAAATGCTGATGCCCTGTCGACATTCATCCCGGTATGCCACCCCTCAGTGTCGTTGTGTGTATGGATGGTCCGTTTATACACCGACCAAGACTCGATGGGGCACATGATGCTGGTCATCCCTGTGTCCTCCACATAGCGGAGGAGGGCTGTTGGGAAGCCTTCAGGACTCGGTCTAGATATGCTCTGCGGGAGGTAGCAGCAGGATCATCACGTTACCGACAATCTCTCTTTCCTGGTATGGATACTGTAAGACCAAACAGGTATTAATTATACAAAGTAATGTAATCTTCACCTATGTGATTGTTAGGTTCACTAGAGTAAACTCAGATGACCTGCAATTAGTCTCCGTCCGTCGTGCGTTAACAATTGAACATTTTTAACTTCTTGATAACTACTTGTCTAATTCTTTTAAAATTTGGTATGAAGCATCTCTGGGACAAGTGGGACATAAATTGTAAATTTCAGGACTCCTGCACCCCTGGCGCCATAGGGGCGGGTCTAAAATTGATCAATTTTTCAAAAATCTTTTCTACAACCGCAAATGTGCAAGAAAAACTAAATGCATAGTGATGTACAGCAGGAACGCCTCTACCAAAATTTTAAATTTCCTGATCCCCAGGAAAGAGGTTTGACTCCAGGGTGGGACCAAACTTGATATATTTAGACCACATGATCTAGAGCGGGGCGAAACTTGGTATATATAGTGCGTATGTGTAAACCATTACAATAATATCAATACTACTGTATAATAATTATGAACTCGATTTTTTGTCCTTTAATGCCGGCTAATCGGGATAGAGTTGTCTTTAACTTTTAATATAATAAACATTGTACCTTACGGTAGTTTCCAAATTTGAACTTATATTGTATCTATTACTGTTAATTAATTAATAAATTAATAGATATGACAAAACAATTCGGAATTTTTAATAGAGAAAAGATTTTTAAAATTTGCACGTGTGCTCACATTAGGAAATAAAAAGGATTCATTCATTCATTCATTTATTCAAATCTCATCACCATTTTACATTGGTATACAGAGATTATAAATATATTTCTTACATATAGTGTAAGGAAAATATACATGCGCAATGGAAATCTAAAGTGGTGTTTTATAAATGTGAAATATGGGAATATTGTGCTGGGGAGCAAATTCCATTAATTCCATTAAAAGAGTATAATTTTCTTTAAAAAAACCAGTGTTTGTTATTAGACATAATTTGCTTAAAGCTGATGATATTTGTATTCTGCATTTATGTTACTGTTAAACATCTCTTTCTTTCTTCTTTCAATAGATTGTTCTTACATTTTAGCATAATATAATGAAATTCATCTCCAATTTCTTTCAAATCACAGTAATTGCATATTCTTTCATTTCTTTGTATATTCATTCACCGTTCACTTTCTATTGGTAAATGGTGATTAATGTCCGAAATTTTAGAGAAAGTGTATGCATCCTTTCGATAAGATTTGAGAGTAGTTTTCAAATAATAATTCATTTTCGTATATTCTGTAATTTAAAGCTTTTGGCGAAGTTTGTAGAGTAGTTTGCCAACTTTGCTTAAATCAGTCAATGTTAGCTGAACTTTTGCTTTTAACCATTTTATATTTTCAAACCATTCTATCTTCCCACCCGTTTCTTGATTTACAATAGATCCTAATCTATAAATTAAATGAGCAATTATTGTTTCTTTTCCAGACAGTAACTTTGACCAGTAAGAGATCATGCGCATTTTTATTTGAATTTCCATGGGATATCGACCAAGTTCGCCATATATCATGAAATCTGGAGTTGATTGTTTTAAATGTATGGTAGAAGTTTACAAAATTTGAGATGAACCCGTTCTATTATTGCAATATTTGAGAATCACCAGATTTTACATCCATATAACAATACAGGTTGAACAATCTTGTCAAATAAATCAAGTTGACACCTTATTGATAGATTATGCAATCTTCCCTTTTTTAAAACGTCATACAGTGCTTTTGTTGCTTTATCAGCTAGTTTCTGTTTTGCAGATTTAAAAGAACCAGATCCACTTAATATAACCCCTCAGTAATTAAATTCTTTCACTACTTCTATTAGTTTATCACCATATCTTAACTGATAGTTGTCTTTGTGTCTACCTCTACTAAATACTACTAATTTTGATTTGTCGATATTGATTTTTAAGTTCCATTTATTACAATAAATGTAGAATTTATCCAATTGGTTTTGTAGTTCTTCAGACGTTTCTGCTATCAACACAGTGTCATCTGCATATAGAATTGCAAATGATTTGAAAAAAAATGTTTAACTTATTTTCAAACATTTCAGATATTGTTGGTAACTTTTCAATGTTCGAGGCATCTAAGAAATCATGTATATCATTTAAATACATAGAAAATAAAAAAGCTGATATATTTTCACCTTGTCTAACTCCGTTTGCACATGGGAAAAATCTGAAGTCTCATTATTACTCACAATTCAGGACTTGATCTGGCTATACATATCAAAAATAACATCAAACATTTTGCCATTAATATTATGAGACAATAGCTTAAACCACAATGCTCTCCACCAGACATTATCAAAAGCTTTTTCGAATTCTAAAACATACAATACAATTATGATTCTTTAGCTTCAAAAGCTCAAATAATATATGAATTTAGGACAAATTGTCAATAGTTGAGTACTCTTTTCTAAATCCAGTTTGATTTTCGTGTAATATTTTACATTTAATCTTTCATTTAAAGAATTGATATGAAAAGTTTTCCCATGCAACTTAAGATAGTAATTGGTCTATAATTCTCTGGTTTATTTTTTTCACCCTTATTTTTATATGTAGGCTTTATATTTCCTTCTAGCCACTGAGGCGGAATTTTACCAGATGAAAAAATTAGATTAAACAGTTTTCATAAATTGATAACATTATCTGCTGTGTTGATTTAATATATTCATTTTTAATTCCATCATCTCCACAGCATTTATTATTTTTTAGATTTTTGATGCACCTTTTTATTTCATCTTGGGTTATATAATCATTAAGATCCTGGTTTGTATCTTTATATTGTAGATTAGCAATGCCATTTTCAACCATTTCATTAATCTCTTCATTAATCTCAGGAGGTTTATTTAACTCTTTATAATACTTATACAGTGTATCTACATCTACTGCTGCTTTTTCTTGACTCTTCTTTTTATTATGCCTATTTATTATTTTCCAATATTCTTTAGGATTTTTGTTTTGTATTTCTGTAAGATATTTGCTAATTTTATTTCTGTGTAATAATTGTTCTTTATCAAGAATCTTTTTATATATGAGTGATTATTTCGGGTGAGTCTGTCAAACAATGCAATATGTACGGTAGGTCTACGTTCACATGGATTTACGTAATTCTTTATGATATCATACACTTATAATGGAGTCATGTATTTATAACAATTTGTAAATATTTTACATGTATTTAAAATGATTAATTTTGTAAAATTTTACATATTTCCAGAGGCCCCTTGATTGGTGAGTAAAACACTTAAATTTCCAAATTCTAAATATCCCCGTCTAACCAAAATAATATATGGGGAAAAAAATAGTCCAACAACCAAACTAAACACAGGGAGGTTTCACATGGAGGGGGTAGGTCTGTTTCACATGGAGGGGGTAGGTCATACCAAACGTACGTTTGCATTATAATGTATTCAGGGCTTTATTTATTTAAAAAAAACCCACACACACACGCACACACATGAAGATAGAATTTCGTGATCACCCTATAACACATTTTGGGTGACCATATTTGGAGTAATTGTCAGGTCTGTTATTATTTCATATGGACGGGTTTAGGTCAACTTTTAATTTACATTAAGATTTTAAATGGTCAGGGGTAGGCCTATTTTTAATTCTCGTGGGGGTGGTCGGGATGAGGGGAGGGGGTATTAGAACTACAGATTGAAAAATATGTCTCATCATCCTGAATCTTTTCGATAAACAAGACATAAATCTATACAATGCATCTATATATTTTTATTCAAACATCTCCAAATAGTACTGATTTGTAGGTCTATTTTTAATTCACATTGAGATTTCATACAGGTGGGAGTAGGTCTATATTTTTAATTTGCATGGGGTGGAGTGGACATAGGATCTATGTATGCTATCTACACTGTATCTTGACTTCGACTTTCGTCTTATAATAATTCAAAACATAAATCAAATTGCACATTTTTCAAACTGCCATGGGTTAACATGTCAAACACTTCTGAAGATTCGATGAATTTTTAAAATTCACCACATATATATTCTGAAAACCTGCTTACCCAACCATTTAATTTATTTGGTAAATTATCACTTGCATCATATTTGTATCATATTTCTTCAATCACTGTCACATTCAGATTTTTTTTTCATGTGTAAGACTGCAAACTACATCTATGCATAACATACATGTACAATGAATCACGTAAACAAAACGTGCCTCCCTCCTATGAATCACGTAAACAAAACATGCCTCGCTCCTATGAATCGCGTAAACAAAACATGCCTCCCCCTATGTATCACGTAAACAAAACATGCCTCCCCCTATGTATCACGGAAACAAAACATGCCTCCCTCTTGTAAATCACGTAAACAAAACATGCCTCCTCTCTATGAATCGCGTAAACAAAACATACCTCCCCTATGAATCACGTAAACAAAACATACCTCCCCTATGAATCACGTAAACAAAACATGCCTCCCTCCTATGAATCACGGAAACAAAACATGCCTCGCTCCTATGAATCACGTAAACAAAACGTGCCTCCCTCCTATGAATCACGGAAACAAAACATGCCTCGCTCCTATGAATCACGTAAACAAAACGTGCCTCCGTCCTATACAATATTCTGTCGCTAAATCATTTGAAGAAAGGGTCAAATTCTATTAAAGATGGGTCTACCTCCAGTAGCGTAGCTAGCCTTGAAGTGAAGTGTACGCACAGTGACAAATCCAGAATAGGCTCGGGGTCTTGGGGCCATCTAAGGCCGCCAGGGCAAGGCCCTGGTGGGGGCCCAGGGGGCGAATCACCCGGAAGCTCATGGGTTTTCAGGCTTTTAGGTTACATTTATGGATTGTTCTAGCTATGAAATCATGCATAATAAATTGAAAAATTAACAATCATTTTTTGTTGTTGTCAAATTAATGTGTACGCCCGAGCGTTTTGGCGTCAATGGCACCTACTGACTTCAATAAGACATATGACCTTTTTCAACTTGAAATAAATCAATCTACATTTATTTATTGAATGTAATCTATTTTAATTCGTTTAGGGATATGATGTTCAATATTTCAAGGCAGGTTATAATTTGAAAGGATGGCTTAATAAGTTTCAGAACTATTTCACTTATAAGGAGACCTCACATCTATGCATTATGCAGTGTACAACTTCCAATTATAAACAATAATAATAATTAAGCCACCCCCATACATTTAATAATAACGCGTGTACTTTTTTTTTTTTTTTACTTTTCTTCGGTTAAGGCTTCAAAACTCCAATGTTTGACTTTGATTTCCAAATTCAATACAATTCTCTCTCTCTCTCTCTCTCTCTCTTTCCCCCCCCCCCCCCCCCCCCCCCCCCCCCCTGCTTGCACGGATTTAATATCTAGTATTTTTAATGTTATTGAAACTAAATAGATATTTAAAAAGAGTTAGGTAGTCTTTTACCAAAATTGTAAATTTCATGATGCTAGGGGGTAAGGGCTTGGTTCCAGGGTGGAGTAAAAATTATCATAACAATTACTGTCTTTATCATTAGATGCAAAACTGAAGCTCTTTGATAAAATATTGTGCTGGATCATAGAGCTACAGATCCACCGCTTAGAAAAACATTCGATTTACAGCGCGGGAAAAAGTACGCACGTTTGAGGCCTTATATCGCTGTATTATTGCACTGCCGTCTGTGGGGATGGTATTTCACAGTGTTGTTAATGTGCAAGTATGGAAATAAACCGGGGTCGAATTGACAGGCTACCTAACATGACTAAGTGAATAAATAAAATCACATGAATCTGTGAATTTTAGGGTCGTTTGAGGCTTTAATGAATATTTATAGGTAACTTTGGATACAAATAAAGTGGAATATATACAAGAAATTTTGGGTATTAGATTTATGAGATGGCAGTGCAACAATACAGTAATATAAGGCCTCAGATTTGGTCACTTCTGTTCCCTGTGCCGTAAATCAAAGGTTTTTCAGAGGGGTGGATCTGTAGCTCTCGGATCAGTCACAATATTTTATCAGAGAGCTACAGTTCTGTAGCTACTTTATCATTTGAAAGACTTCTTTAAGTTTGCAGATACAGTATAAAGGTAAATGCATATTTAGGAAAAGTAGAAAAAGCGTACACCAAAATTGTAAATTTCGCAATCCCAGGGTATTGACTCTAGGAAGGGACCAAATACCGTGTTAATGTTACAAATTTTAAGTAAGCCTTTCATCAGTTTAGGCACTTTTGAGGGCATTTAAGTATAAAGAACACATCCTGTTTTATACTGTTGCTGGATAGTCAGAACAGGATTTTTTTCCCTCTACATTCCGTAGTCCTTGGGACTAGTGAAACCTTTAATTAATACTCAGGTGACGGATAAGGCCTGTGGGCCTCTTATCTATTAAAATATTTTTATTTATTTAGGGCCACATAATAGGCGTACAAACTTTACTCTGTTGCTTTGAGAGTTTTGAATACATTATCTGAAGAAGCTAAAGCTAGTCCATACTTGGATTTTTCAACACCAGAATACATATTGAATTCTCTGATTATGGATGTTGCTTATCACAGACCCATTAAACCACCGCAGGTTATGAATGATAATCCTTTCGAAGCATGCCATCAGTTCCCTAAGCATAGATGGCGTCAATATAAGCAATATTCTTCGTCATATAAAAGTTCAATCTTGTATTCCAGCATATTTAAAGTTAAAGTCTACACAAATATACTTCTACTACTACATTTCAGATATAATCCAGCTGGACACGTTGTTACAGCTGATGTTGAGTTAGCTGAAAATGAGGACCTGACATTACTTATTTCAAAAGGTCCTAATTTCAGAGAACTCCTATCTTTCAATTGGCGACAGAACGGTGGGGATCTGGGTTAGAATCAGTCCTCAGTACCCCTTGTTTGTCGTAAGAGGCGACTAAATGGGGCGATCCTTCGGATGAGACCGCAGAAACCGAGGCCCTGTGTCACAGCAAGTGCCATACGATTCATCCCTGTTTAAAGGTCGAAGATTATGCCAGACTAAGCTTGAAAAAGAACTTGACACCTTGTCAGAATGGATAAAAGGAGGAATATAGACACACCAAAACGAAAGCGCGTACCATCTATCCGTCTGCGTGTAGCAAACCAGAAATTATAAAAGAATCAATAGGTTACATGAAGAATATGTTTTGGTTCCAGCTGACATGGATTGTAACAACATCGTCTCTGTTAGGCTCATTATTATAACTGTATTTTAAACGAACTTTGCATTAATGGCATTTGGTAATCCTACTTATACCCCAACGTTCCTATCAAAAGGCTCTTCAAAATCATTCTTCAGTTTTCGACACATTTAATATCCCAGTCAAAAGAATGAATGAATATGAGTTAACGTACCTATACTAGATTCATAAATTTTACAAAAATCCTTACAAACATAGATACATCGCTGGATCCAGTAAATGTTCTACCAAGCCCCCTATCTTTACCCCTAACGAAAATATTAACTGCTGTGAAGGAGAAATTCAAATGCACTGTGCCACTACATATGCTAGAAGTGGCGTAAATCAAATGTGGATTCTTAAAAATTCTAAAGAACTTTTAATGGATTTGAAAGCACAAAACTTTTCTCAAATCATCACTATCAAAACGTATGACTTTTCAACACTTTACACGACCATTCATTACGATAAATTAAAGACTAGACTTTTTGATATCATAGACAGTTGCTTCTTCAACAAAAATGGACAAAGGAAATATTTATCTCAAGTGATTTGTCAATCTAAAATTTACTTTGTTAAACAACACTGTTTCTACCCACAAGAACTCTGAAGTTGATATTAAAAAGATGCTGAAGTTCCTCATGACAAATTTTCGTAGTGTTTGGTGATCAGGCCTTTCAACAGTATGTTGGAATTCCAGTGGGCTCGAATTTTGTTCCTTTTTTAGGTGACCTGTTTTAATCTTCTTATGAGGCAGAATGTATTCAAAAGTTTCTACGTGAGATTGATTGATCATATATTGTTTAAAGCCCCTCTCGAGAATCTTTCGGTCATATGAAGATGTCCTCTTCTTGTGACCTTCAACCTAAGATTTGATATATCGACAACGTTTTATTATTAACAATAATCCTTTTCATTCATATGTCTATTCGATATATCCCACTGAACTCGAATTAAAAGACACCATGGAGTCTTCTACATCTTTTTCGTACTTAGAAATTTTATTGAACATAGATGTTAACGGCAAACTACAACTCAATTTTATGACAAGCGGGGTGACTCCTGCTTCTCCATCGTCAACTCTCATATTCATTTAGCAATAATCCATTATCACCTGTGTGTTTATGTCTTTCAACTGATTCGATACACAAGAGCTTGTTCTGCATATGATCAGTTTTAAAATCGAGACAGGCTACTGACAAACAGGTTTATGTTATAGGCGTTTCAGCAATTTGCAAATTCTATGAAACTGAAACTGATTTATTTGATTTAACGCCTAAATATTCAGTGATGTTGTACAATTTAAAAAAGCTTAAAGAAATAAAGCAATATATTATATATATTTATGTACATTCTACAGAACTGAATCAAGGTCCACTAGACTGATAACATGCACTTAAAACTCTCTGAACAAATGTGTATTCAGCTTGGACTTAAAACTATCAAGAGATTTAGACTGTCTTATTTCAGGTGGTAAACAGTCCCACAATCTCGGACCAATGGTCCCCAAACTTCTGTCACTGAAAGTCTTACGCTTGTTGAAAGGAACAGTGTAGCAACCCTCACAATACTGAGCGGAGCGTAACTTTTGATTTGGTACCTGTTTTGTTAAAAGTTCAGTTAAATACAAGTGGCGCTTCGCCCACAGAACAGTTATACATGACGGTCAATAATTTGAATGATATCCTAGAATTGACGGGTAACCGATGTAGATCAAAGAGAGTTTCCCAAGAACTGTCAAATTTCTTACGATTTAATACAAGTTTTGCTCTCATGCTTTGGATTCGTTGCATTTTACGTACTTCGGTCTGTGCTATACCATATAAAATCACATTGCAATACTCCAAATGAGAAATTACAAAATTTCTGTAGTTTTCTTTGTCAAATATTTATGAATACTTTTAATTCAAAGATAATTGATAATAGCTATACGGAATTTTCTTTTGATACGTTCCTTAAAATTGAGAGTTTCATCCAAAAAAGTACCGTCGACAACATTCCGATTCAATTTTGTCACCATTTACATTAATCACTTTTGTGTTACATTTATCCAAGTGATTCCTGCTGCCAAATATTGATGTGTTCATTTTCAGTCTATTTGCATTCATCCAATCGTTATGATTCCAGCACATTTTTCAAGCTCTAGGGTCATTATAACGATCTAGTTTGCCTATACAACCTGTCATTGAGTCAATGCCGTTTGATGTGTTTCATACCAATTGTTAAGCTGTTCTTTACACACTGATCTTGACCACAGATTTCTCCGTTTACCTAACTAAGATACAGGGCTCACGCCAGGTGTAACCGGTCGACAGGGGATGCTTACTCTTTCTAGGAACCTGATCCCACCTCTGGTATGCCCAGAGGTCCGTTTTCGCCCAACACCTTACAGAAGTTATGAGAATTATCACTGTTTTGTTATCTTCACCTTTAAAAATAAATTTATTTCCGTTAAGAAGAATTTTGGGATTAACGTACCTGGCGCCCCAAGTTCTGCACTTTCTGGTACACTGTCTTGCTCCAATGGAAAGCACATCCTGTGATAGTGGGTTCGGAGCACACGCCTGAGGACTTTCCACATCCCTGCCACAAACTCCACCATAAAAAAAGCACGGCATTTTCCTGTGGAAAAAACCTAAGGGGTAAAAACATGAATTACAGTCGTCCTTATATTTCCGTAAAATCCAATGCAAATATTTATTTTCCATATATGTTGCTTATTTTGTTTGCGATGATGGTTCCAGCTCTTCCATTCTGGTTGTGGCCCCTGTTGTCAGCCTTGAAGAAGACTCGGATTTGTATTAACTGTTGGACTTGGAGCGAACGGAGCACCCCCAGTACGTCTTACTCCATGTTGCTTTCTGAATTAAGAATGAAAAATATATAACAATGTTATCGATATACAGACAACTGTATACTCATGCAGTGATCGGTAGATATCGTATGAAAAGACAAAGTTGTGTTGAAATACCTTCGCAGTGTAAGAACACCCGTTGCAGTCCTAAAGAAAGTTACTTCCTCGTTGTGAACCCCATGTTTGACGTAGTATGTATTGCCACCACATGAGACTGGGATGACCGTCTCGTTGGCTTATATCATTGAATAAGCATGATGATTTAATAATAATACATTTCAAAATGATACTGATTAATGTTATTTTTCAATTCTGATGAAAATACATCATTTACAAAGATCCCCCCCCCCCGTTGCCGTAGTACCACTACCGTTCCAGACAGCATGGAAAACTTTTTATACAGCAGGGAGAAGAAATGAAATGGAATTTTCATTAGTCTTTTAATGTGTCTGCGTCAATTGCTCAACTACAGAACCACATAACGAGTAAGAATTTATATATATCTTACAAGTACCACGTTCTATATAATCTAATATATTTCCCAACGAAAATTAAGGCTAGATTCCCTTCTTAAATTCCTTTTCATTTTTTAATGTACTAGTATATAAGCCATTGAAATTACTATGCAAACCTTCCAATTCCATGTTTTTCCCTATGTTGCCTGGGACTACTTCCACGCTGTCTGGAACGGGTGTAAGATCTGGAACAGGTGTGGGATCTGGAACAAGTGTGGGATCTGGGACAGGTGTGGGATCTGGAATAAGGGTGAATTCTGGAATAGGTGTGGAATCTGGCTTAGGAGTGGTGCTGCAAAAACCATATTCAATTAGATTTGGTCCATTTAGTTCTTTCAAACTATAATCATCATGTTTGAATTTGCATATCTTATATAAAAAATAGTTCATATACCGAACATCGAATCTGGTGCTCTCCATGACTGGTCATTCAGCTGTGATGTTTATAACCGAGGGGTCGACTTTGCTGGGTGGCTCCACCTCGTGTCCGGGGAAGGGTGGTCTTTGCTGTTTGGCTCCGCCTCGGGGATAGGGAAGGGTCGTCTTTCCTGGGTGGCTCCACCTCGGGGACGGGGCTGTCGCGACAATGCCAGATCAAACACCTCGCGCCCTTTTATGGTCCAAAGGTATATCTATACTGGAGAAATAAATATTAAATATACAGAGGATCTTGAACGAGTGCTTATGGCATATGAAATTACCAGATTTGATATTTCCCAAGCCTTGGTGAGGGAAATATTTAAATCTGGTAACGAATTTCATAAACTTCGTATGTTATAAGCACGAGTTTAAAATTCTGTTTATCACATGACTATCAATAAACGCATATTTCAGTCATTTTCCATTTAACGTTTCTGTATAAAGAAGTGATTTTCAGCCTCTTTGTATCGTCTGAAAATGTCCATGAGCAGAAGAAATAAGATAAAAAAAGATAAACACGTCGACGTGATAGCTAAATTGAAATTTCAATCCTCGTATTTTAATTTTTAGCTACGTCATTATATAACAACAAATGAATCAGGAATGCACATGATAGGCTTGAAGTACGTTTGTAGTAAGATTTTGTATCTATGTCAGCACGCGCTGACCTCACATGACCCTACATAATTTGCATTGTTATTAACCTGTGCTATGAGTTCATATCGTTTTTCCGAACCTGTGTTATGAACCTGAAAACAGTACTGTTGTGTGATAAATATTGGTCGATCGATCCGTCAGCTTGTCTGCTCGTTCATCTATCAATCTAAATAAATTTATTGAAAAAAAAATGTATGGTTATCTTTCTATTTGTTTATTTATCGGGGAAAAAAATTAAATAGAAATGTTTCACTATCGTTTTGAATAATCTATGTTGCCATTTACCACAGCTATCACAACCCAAGGCACGTTGCTTCGGACGTGCCTGCAAACAATGATGTGCTATTTTATTGCGTAAGCATTATTTTGATTCTATTACGATTCAAACGAATTACAAAAATTGTACATTTACATGCACCAGTTTCTTGCAGTCAAGACAACCTATACTACCTATCTTAAACTGGTGATCTAAGATAACATACCCCCCCCCCCCCCCCCGCGAATAGCCTAAAAATCTATACGTTGTTACATTAAAGGCTAATACTGGCAATCTCGCATTTAACTTTGTTTTGAAGATGTATATGTACCGCAGTTTGAAGATTTATATAACAAAAATAAGACATGTATAAAATTTATTGGTCTACGAGTCAAAACACATATACTTGACTTACCTTTGGGCACCGTAAAACCCGCATCACATTCTGAAATACCACCATGGGGATTACTAAAACACAAAGTAGACACATCACTCTGGATATAAAAAATCCGAAACAAATTCTGTTGTTTTCAAGAAAAAATTATCCGAAATAAAAGAATCTAAACATTCTACAATCTATATTTATAGAGATGATTTAAAAGACCAAAATAAAGTCCCAGCTGTTGCAGTAATTGCTTATGATGTTTTCTCTACACGACCCCGGAATGAAGCAACAATTTATACCGCCGAAGCAAAGGCTGTCCAACTGAATACATTAAAAATTTTAATGACAAATAGTTCACTGTATTCTCAGATTTCCTATATTGTCTACAGTCATTAAGCAACATGAATATTGATCATCCATACATTTTAGACTTTTTAAATCAGTACTATCTTTTTAACTAAACAAAGTAAAATAGTTGAGTTCTATTGGATTCAATATCATAGTGGTATCCATGGCAACAACAAAACAGACAAAGCAGTAAAGAATGCACTTTGGAATGATATTTTACACGTAAAAATTCCTTACACAGATTTAAAATATTTCATAAAACTATATGTAAATGGTCTTTGGCAAATGTATTGGGATCTCTGTGACACAAGTAAATTTGTTCAAAAGAAAGTAAACAAATTGTGTAACATTGTGAGAAAACGCCAGGACGAAGTCATCATTTCAAGAATAAGCATCGGACATTCAAAATTGACGCATTCTTGTTTACTAAACAGAGAACTTCAACCTCAATGTATGTCTTGTGACTGTCCATTAACTATACATCACAGTCTTTTAGAATGTAGCGATTTTTCGCCCATACGAAGTAGACTATTCAATAATGTGCAATCGGGGAAACTTCAATTTTCATATCCAGGCATATTTCAGTAGATAGCCATCATTAAATGGCCCAAATACTGCCAACACTGCGTAAAAATCTAAACAGTTGATTGTAATCCCGGCGTACGAGTTCTGACTCCATGAGGGAGCCAAAATTGGTACACAGTGTTTATGTGTAAAGCATTTGAATATCATCTGGTTTAATGTTATTGATACTAAATTGAAACTAAACAGATATCTAAAAGGATCAGGTAATCAAACTGTAAATTTCATGATCCCAGGGGTAGGGGTTTTGGTTCCAGGAGGGGTTAGAATTGTCATAGTGATTATTTTCTTTATCATTTGAAATACTGTTTGGAAACCATATGCATAATTGGTTCGAAGATGTTGTATTGCATACATAATATACAATAGGTTTAAGCACACGTTCTAACAATTTGGAGGTTCTCGCCTAAGATTAATTGATAACAATTGTCATAAAGCATATGTATAGACAAAATTAATATCATAATTATGCATGTACATATTAGCGTAAAAAAATTACTATGAGAATCTGCTTGAATCCAATATTTGAGAACAGCATTGAAAATTTTGCTGTTGATTTCATACCCTAAATAGTCGCTGCCTCAAAGTAAAATGTGTGTATGAATAATAGATAAATGTATTTGAAAGAGTTCGTTGAGCATAACATTTCTTACAAATGAAAATCTTTTACAAACGAAGAAAAAAAAAAGCATTTTCTATCATATCACAGCCAGAGTTAGAAGAATGATCGATGTTTTTTCTGTGTAAATCATAGTTTAACATAATTATAATTAAAAACAGAAAGGGGTGTACCAAAGTTGTGTATTTCACAGCCTCATGGTTCTGACGTCAAGACGAGTCCAACATAGCCACATAGAGTTAATACAGCATATATATAATAAAAAGTCTTTCATTAGTATGGGCACTTTTGGGGGCATTTGTGTTTTGAAAACATGTCTTGCTTTTATATTGCTGCTGTGAATGTAGGAGGATTTAGCTTAGATATGCATATCAAGATATCATAGCCTTTGGAGCTCGTGATTCTTTTAACTAATACTCGGGTGGTGGATAAGGCCTGTGGGCCTTGTGTATGTTTTTAACGTTCACCCCCTCAGACAGTGTGCGAAAATACTTAAATGGTTTGCATTAAACCGGAAGAAAACACGGGAAATTTGTATTTTACAAAGAGCAAAACAGAATTTTATGATATTCGTAAAAAATAAAAATGTTTCAAAGTCTTTTTCTATTAAAAACGCAACGGGCAAAAAAACCCCAAAAAACCCCAAAAAACAAAAACAAAAAAAACCCAAAAAAACAAACAAACCACAGAACTCGTAAATATGCAAGATTGTGAGAGAGGACAATGCCTCAGATTCCACGACCATGTGGACGTAAGGAATCCCCCCTCCCTCCCAAAAACGGTCAGAAATTGCTATTCGTTACCTGGCGTTGACCTTGATCGAATATTTATAGTATGTCATCTGACTCACTGTCTCACGTAACCGGTGAATACGTTATGATTACAGGAATCGATTAGTTGAACTTTCAACCATGAAAAAGGTGTTTTATTTCCTTTGTTATACCGGTTTCTGGAAATCGTGGCACGCGGGTGTGTGGGTTTCCAGACAGCAAAATTTCCTAGAATATTTTTGTTTTCAAAACTATGTCTGTACCATGGACGAAATATAATGAAGTTTTAGTCTCCCCCCCCCCCCCCCCCCCCCCCCCCCCCCGTGCAATGATCAAATAAATGAAAAGCATAGTCGTATTGAAAAGACATTGCAGGAATTTAATATCTCAAAATGATCTAATACAATGGTAATTAAAGCACAGTTCCACATAAAAATCAGTCAGAGGGTGTTAAGTCGACCGTCAGGGATTGGGCTAATACTTATATATATAGTAACATTGTTTATAAGAACTCATTCTGTGAAATTGTTTTTTGATTTTTGTTTTTTCATATGACGCACCTTGACAGAGCTGTGTTACTAAAAATAGAATACCCATGTTTTGAACAAAAAAAATGACTCATAAAAATGTTAAGTAATTTATAAGTTTAATGAGCACGATATCTGGCAAATAAACAAGCTGGGTATTTGCAATGGTATCGCGTAACTCTGGGTCAATGGGCAGAAAGAAGTCGAGTATTTCTCTACGACGAAGATATCCATGTACGTATTTTGGTGTAATTTGATTCTTTCAATGTAAGTATTGGTAAAAAAAAAATTTACAACATTTTAATCACTGTCAGTTGCTGATACTGTGAAAGAAAATTTGGCTGTGTAACCTCTAAGATTCTCAAATCAATTAAATGCTCGATATCACAAGGAAGGATGTTTCTTTCGAAATAACCTGGAACAGTAATAAATTGTTGAGTAATATATAAGTTTAATATGCACTGTGCATGGGCGGAAGTGTATAACAAATAAATAACGCCGGTATTTGCAATGGTTATTTAAGAATTATTCTTCTCAACTCCCCTGCGCTGTAGAGTACGTTACGCAACTTGTCAGCGATACTGGTGTGGACACATTGTGATATAACCACGTGTTCAAGAGGGAGAAAAACCTACAAAATATCTTTGCAACTTGGAATCGCTCAGTTTTATTAACAAAACAATAAGGAAGGTCTGTGATGAAAATGGAAAATAATTTATGGCCAGAGTTGTTAAAATTCGTTTGGAATGATTTACATTGTAAAATGTTTCATATTATGAGCAATTAATCATATTATCACAAAAAGAATTACTTTATTTCGCAAAGACATGGCATTATTTCATGTTTACCAAAAGATGAAAACCCAAGACAAGGTTTAAGGTGGCTCATTACATCATAATTTTATCTTTTAACGACTCGTTAAACACCTCGTATATCGGTTGGTTGTATATTGTGTTCTTCCCAATGGAGAATTTTTCACTCATGGAGATGTCACCATTGCCGGTGAAGGTATGCAAAATTTAGGCCTGTGTTCGGCGCTTATGGCCTCTGAGGAGGGATGGATCTTTATCGTGCTACACCTGCTGTGACACAGGGCCTCATTTTTTGCGGTCTCATCCGAAGGACCACCCCGTTTAGTCGCCTCTTACGACAAGCAAGGGGTAATGAGGACCTGTTCTAATCAGAATTTTCAAGTCGTGGATTAAACAAAAATATCAGATTCATTTATTTCAGATTCACAGATTTATGACAGGAAGATACATGTATATCAGAGTAATATTTGATTTATTTATGATTTAATGGCATATACAGAATTAAAAAATATACCTGGATTATTAGTGTTGATAGATTTTGAAATAGCACTTGACTCGGTATCTTCGTCATTTATCAACAAGATTGTAGAGTACTTTAGATTTGGACAAAATTTTATTGAGTGGATCAGAATTTTAAATACCAATTTCAACACATCTGTCTTACAATGTTGTTATTTATCAGAATTAGCATTGAAAGTGGCTTTCCTCAGGGGGGGGCCAGTTGCTCAGTTTCTGTTTTTCGTCTTTGCTGAGATTTTAGCAATCCCCTTAAACAAAATAAAACTGTTATAGATATTTTTGTCAATGACAAAGAACACAAAATCTTTCAGTATGCAGATGATCACTCTCTCTCCCTTGACGGCTTAGCGAATTCTTTATTTGCTGCTCTTGATACTTTAGACATCGTTTCGAAGTTTTCTGGTCTAAAAATAAATATTGTATGGATTGGTAAAAAAAATTCAAGTAAAGTTTTTCACCATTCAAGGTGAAAGCTAGACTAGGTACCAACAACCATCTTTCTACTTGGAATTCTATTCTCTGCAGAATTAGGGGGGGGGGGGGGGGGGGCACAAATATGCATTGTAATAGCGTTTTATTAAAAATCACGTCTCTTATTAAACAGTGGAACCGATGGATTCTTAGTCCTATTGACTGGGCTACCAAAACTAAATCATTTATTCATCTTTCTGCCTACACCACAGCATGGAAAAAATTGCAGGATTGTGTACAAATATATTTGAATTCATTTAGAAGTCAAAATGCTCGTGGATAAAAAAAAAAAGTCTATAGTTACATATGGTTTTAGTCCATGGTTAGAACGTTTTAGCCATCAATGGTGGTGATGTGGGGAATAACATTTTAGACTTTGGGGATGCTTATACCTCAAATATTCTAATACTCCAAAATGATAGTTTTTGGTGTGACGTTTTTACCTTATGCGGAAAAAAACAAACAAAAAACAAAAAAATAAATAAAAATAAAACAAAACAAGGAAACAAAAAAAAAACCCCAACAACAGCAAAAAAACAAAACAAAACCAACCCCCCCCCCCCCCCAAAAAAAGAAAAGAAAAAAAAGAAAAAAAAAAAAAAAAAAAAAAAGAAGAATGCTAACAACCCCCCCCCCCCCAAAAAAAACAAAACAAAACAAAACAAAACAAAAAACAAAAAGAATGTGTAAAGCGTGTTCGTTATATTCCAGTGTGATACGATTATAAAATGAATAAAAGCATTGTATTTTTTAAAAGAATGTTATCAAAATGGTTACAAGAACATTGATAATTTTTTATCAAATTATTGTAATTTGTTTTTCAGCAAAACTTCAATATTCCCCATGTAATGAAGTAAGATCAGTAGTATAACTGTTATTTCTAAATAATTAAAATATATGTCCGCAGATAAAACTACAGGTGTAAAGCATTGTCTTCCATGTCTTCCTTTCTAGTCTCAGACAATTCTGCTGAATGAAAAATGTACAAAATCTACTGTAGATTGCTTATTTCACGCGAGTACTTAATCGAGAAATGACTCGAACACTTCAGATAGCGAGAACATAAATTCGCGAGTACTCTGTTTATCAACACTTTTTACATGTGTAATAGCAATATCAAAATAAAAGCTAATGATTTTATTTCACGGGTTAAGCTTCTCGCGAAATTACGCGATAATAAATTCTTCGCGTATATTTAGAAATTTACAGTATTCATAATTGTTCAAACAGTAACGATATAATTCCAAATGGAAAGGGGAATTGTCTCCCTCTACACATGCTAGATATTTTCGAAGAATCATCGATTACTTCTGTTTAATAAACTACCGACAGCTGCAATTTCTGCAATAATAAAGTAGAAATTATGCTGCTTTTTTTCTTTTTTTGGTGATAAAATAATTCCACTGTTTGGAGATCCGGGTGAGCAACCTCTCTAGTAGAGCTCGGTTTAAAGTCATTAATGTTATTTTGGGTGGATTTGACAATAGAGAGGAAAATTTTATTACTGTTACGTGCTAAAAGGTACACATTCTCATCTAAGAACAAAATAATGTGCTGAAAGGCACATATCAATTATATATAACTCGAAACTGTCAAAATCAATGGACAAACTGGAAACATTTTGAAACCACAATAATCTAAAATTAAAATTTAATCATTTTGCACACACACACACACACACACACACACACACACACACACACACACACACACATATATATATATATAAATATATATAAGATAAGATATTCGTCATTTCCTCAAAATTAACGGAGAGTATATCAAAATCAAACAGTAAATTAATATGAGCGAAACAAGAAAAAACATATTTATATTATGTACAAAATTCACGTTGACAGTTAGAACTACATATTACGACAGTCAATGACAAAAATCCCTCTGTTTTTGTACAATGTATTTGCAACAGTAATCATTATTTGCTTCCATTTTATATAAGAAATATTTTGAAAGCTTGTATCTTCAACACAACCAATTAATGATAAATACTGTCTTTCATAATCTTGGCATTCAAACAAAACGTATTCTTCGACACTGAGTATTTGTAATATATTTCAAGCATAGTCTCTCTATCTTCCAAAAGGTTGAAAAAGCTTAACATAAGATGCATATTAAAGTTACGCGTTCTATTACATAAGGGACATAATTTACTAATAATTTTCATTGAAGACACTTGTACCAAGAAATCAATAAAAAGTCTTTTGGATGGTTCGTCTTTTACAATTTGCCATAATCTGTTAGGTCTTAGCTTATTGTGTATTATACTGAAAAGATGCATAGAATTATCTATGGACAGAGAAGCAAGCCATTGTCTTTCTTCTGCTGCCCAAATTGCTCTAGTGACAATTTTAGAAAATTCATTTTTGTTAAAGACTTCGTTACTATTATTTTTTAATAAATCAATAACCTGGTATTTTTCTGCTGTTTTTAACATAATTTTGGTTGAACAATGTTTTTCGGATACCTGAGCATCAAGTAAGTATCTAAAAAATTCTGTAATGTACAGTTGTTTGGTCTGATCTATGAAGTCTGCCTAGAAATAATAGTCGACATTTGTCGATATAGCCTTGTATTGTCCAGAGTCTGATATTTGAAATGCTGGAAAGTGAAGGAGAAAATTTTGAGAACCCTTGAATAATCCTGGCAAAATGTCGTTGTATGTATTCAAGTTTTTGTGTGTCTGTGAGTGTTAATATAGGCCAAATTTCACATGAATAGAAGATGGCGGGTAGCACAACACGTTTCCATATTTTAGCTGAAACAACTGGCTGGATGTCGGAGTCGTTCACACCAATAGAGTGTAAAGAGTGTATTTTCGACCTTGCTGCTTTGCACATTCTTTCTGTCAGTTTGTCATTTTTCATATTTCCTTGGAGAAGGCAGCCGGCATAAATAGTATTATCGGATTGAGGAATTTCGTTGCCAAAAAGGGTAATGACAAAAGACACAGAACATTATGAGTTTGGTTAAAAACAATAGAAATACTCTTAGAAGGATTGTAATGCAGTCTCCAAGTAAAAGCATACTTTTCTACACTTTTTGTACACTGTATATTAATTTTGTTTTCTTTTCACTTAACTTTAAAATACCAAAACCTACTATTACTTTATTCAAAATACCTATAAAACTTCTCTGTTACTTGAACTGAAGTTTTACACATGTACATGTGTGTGTGTGTGAAATTCAAATTTTTTTTACACAAAATTATTTTATAATCTCAATGAAAAATGCAAATAAAACAAAATAAATAAAGGTGTGACATAGAAAATTTCCAGAAGGCTGTTTACATCAGATAGAGATCCCATTGAAAAACGAACCCAGGGGTCATTTCTTGACGTTAAAAGTTGACCCCGATCAAACTTTAACGTTAAAACTTTATTTAGAAAAGGTCGTTGAAAAGTGATCAACGTTAAATTTTGATCAGCCATGGGGTAATTTTTAACCGCTACTTTAATTTTACATACATAATGTAAATGTTTAAAATAGATTGGTCCCAATGTACAAAAGGTTTTCTGTACAGCGCATATCTCTGTCACGTGGTGGGATCATATCTCAACATTGAAAAATGACCCCAAGTATATAAAATGTTTTTCTGCAATCCTTGTCTCAGGCAGGTAGAATGGGGGTCATATCTCAAAATTCATTCATTGATTACATATTGTTTAACGTCCCGCTCGAGAATCTTTCAGTCATATGGAGACGTCACCATTGCCGGTGAAGGGCTGCAAATTTAGGCCTATGCTCGGCGCTTATGGCCTTTGACCAGGGGGGATCTTTAACGTGCTACACCTGCTGTGACACGGGGCCTCGGTGTTTGCGGTCTCATCCGAAGGACCGCCCCATTTAGTCGCCTCTTACGACAAGCAAGGGGTACTGAGGATCTATTCTTTCTACCCGGATCCTCAAGGGGATCTCAAATTGAAAACTGACCCTAAATGCACAAAAGGTTTTCTGTACAGTCCATATCTCAGTCAACTGGTAGGGTCATATTTCAACATTAAAAAATGACGCCAAATATACAAAATGTTCCCGTGTAACCCCCTATCTCAATCAGGTAGTAGGTATATTTCATCATAAAAAAGACCTCCAAATATGAAAAAAGGTGTTCTTTACAATCTATATTTCAGTCAATTGGTGTGGTCATATTTCAACATTTAAATATGACCCCAATGTACAAAAGGTATATTGTACAGTCTATATCTCAGTGAGGTAGTGGGGTCATCTTAAACACCGAAGAATTCCGCAGATATATAAAATGTTTTTGTGCAATCCACATCTCAGTCAGGTAGTAAGGGGGTCATATTTCAAACATTTAAGTATGACCTCAATGTACAAAATGTTTTCTGTACAGTCCTCAATCGCGTGGTAGGGTCATATTTCAACATTGAAAGATTTTGTACATATGTGGCACGCTTTCAGTGTTGAAATGTGACCCCTTCTGGCTACCACCTAACTGGGGTAAGGATTGTACAGAAACATTTTGCATATTTGGGATCAATTTTTAATGTTGAAACAATGACCCTAGCAATGACCTGTACAAAAAAAACCCCCCAAAACAAAACAAAACAAAACAAAACAAAAAAAACAAAAAACAAAAAAAACAACAACAAAAAAAAAACAACCCAAAAAACTTTTTTACTTTATGGTCAATTTTCAATGTTGAAATGACTCCTTCAACCTGACTGAGGTATAGATAACAAAACCAAATATTGTGTATATTGGGGTCAATGTTGAAATATGACCTCACTACTTGTCCGAGATATAGACAGTACAGAAAAACACTTCGTACATTTAGCGTCATTTTTAATGTTGAAATTGGACCCCACCAGAAAAAAAAATCTTTTAGGATCATTTTTTAACAAGGATCAAAATTTCACGCTTTGGAGGGTAGTTAATGAATGGCCTGGGTCAGTTTTCAACTTGAAAATTGGTCAAACATCCGTTGAAAAAGGACCTACTCGAAAGCCTATGTCACGGGTTTAATTATTTACTTTGATTAATTGATTGTTTTTTCACTCATATTCAGACGTCACCAGCTGTAGGTGAATACCACAAATTTAGACCCATACTAAGCGCTCAGGTAGCAGTGAGGGTTTCATAACGTGCCAATGCCTGTCGAGACACAGGACCTCCGTTTTAAAGCCATATCCGAAAGACTCGTGATTCTCACTTCTAAATGCCGAACTTGTGGGGAAGGAGCAATTACTACCTATTTTTACGTCTTGGGTTTGATGCGACCAAGGCACGAACGGAGCTCAAAGTCACGGTTTAATTAGCATTTTTCATTGAAATATATATGTAAATACTATTAAATATTAATGTTACACGGGGGATTCACCAGAGTCTAATGTAGTACAATGTATATTACAACACCACTACAAGTTTATCTCCTGAAAACTGCTGTACCATATGTACTGGCGATCCACTACATGTTTAATGCGCTCCCACCAAGACTTCACCACGAGTCTACAGTAGATTTAGATAAACAGCCTGTGACGTTTGTAGATCTAGATTGACACCCTGTGACGTTTGTAGATCTAGATAAACAGCCTGTGACATTTGTAGATATAAATAGACACCCTGTGACATTTGTAGATATTAATAGACACTCTGTGACATTTGTAGGTATAAATAAACATCCTGTAACATTTGTAGGTATAGACAGACACCCTATATCATTTGGTTCATTTTAGAGACAACAGAAAATTTCGTTTCCATTTTTTATTTCGTCTCCATCAGGCACAAACAGCAAAAACAATAGGAGGAATTCATGAAATATCAACTTTTACATAATCAGCAGTCAAGGTTAAAATTGTACCCTTACGTTTCTTAAGGATAGTTTTCAGACGTTTCTTATGTATTCAGATGTCAAAGTAAACCTTTTAAATCCCATTGTAGCCCTAGGGGCAAAATTCAATCTACACCACATGAGGATGCTTGCATATATTAAGTTCAACAAACTGCTCCCTTTGATTTTAGGATGACGTTTTAAAGAATTTAAGGTGTGTAAACAACCTGAGTATACACTACATGAGGATGCTTGTATATTTAACAAATAGCAGATTACAGTGGTTCTTGAAATGTGTAAACAACCTGAGTATACACTACACGAGGATGTTTGTATATTTAACAAATAGCAGATTAATGTGGTTCTTGAAATGTGTAAACAACCTGAGTATACACTACACAGGATGTTTGTATATTTAACAAATAGCAGATTACAGTGGTTCTTGAAATATGTAAACAACCTGAGTAAACACTACATGAGGATGCTTGTAAATTTAACAAATAGCAGATTACAGTGGTTCTTGAAATGATTTTTGAAGAATGTTCCTACATACAGGCAACATAAAACATCAATTTGTACCCACTCTGGCCACATCAAACCCAAGACGTAAACATTGGTAGTGATTGCTCCTTCACCAAACACTCGGTATTTAGAGGTGAGAATCACGAGTCTTTTGGATATGACCTTAAAAAAAAAGAGGTCACGTGACCCAGCAGGCATTGACATGTTAAATAGCTCTCACTGCTATGGCCCCAGAGTGCTAATCATTGGTCTACATTTGTAGAACCTTACCTACAACTGGTGACATCTCAATATAAGTGAAAAATTCTCGATGGGATGCAAAACAAATGAAAGTCAATCAATCAGTTTCTTCAACAACTTCCCAAATGCAAGTGCCAATATTCCATCACCACCTGCATTGGGTGTTTATATTTCTCAACCAAGTCAATGTCCTAGATCAATATTTAACCGACAAACCAACTGGCTTCTGACAAATAAGTTGATGGTACAGGATTTTCAACAGTCTCATTTGAAATCAGCATTTCACAAACTCTATAGTCATGATAATGATCTTATTTCCAAATACAACTGGTAATAAGGTAAAATGTTGCATGTTTTTCATACCAACTGTTGGGCCATTGTTTACATTCTGCTTTTGACTACAGGTTACTGTGTTTACCTGATCAAGATACAGCTGTAACGACAGGTGATACTAGTCAACAGGGGATGCTTACTCCTTCTATGCACCTGATCCCACCTCTGGTGTTTCCATTAATTGTTCTCCACTTTGTATTCTTTATAAGTTTGACATTGATCACTGTTCACAACATTGGAAACCTATGGTCAGTCAACCGACCTCGGGTTTCCGAAGATGCACTGTTCATAATCTTCACCTTTATTCATTAATATATTAAACAAGCATTCCGAATATTTTGCAGAAAATACAAAATCTCTACCAGTAGGATAATGCAGTCAAAAGTTGGTCAAGTGTAATGAAACTCAAACTTGATCTGTAACTATCTAAGACAAAGCCATGTATAAATTTCAGTTGGATATCTTCATCCAATTCAGAGAAAAGTCCCGAAAACCTCAAGTAGAATGACAGACAGACGGACAGATGAACAAGGGTAAACTAATAGTCCCCTTCAGCAAAGCCAGTAAGGGACTAATAATTGACAGTCCTGATTGCTCATTTTGGAAACCCAAAAGTAAAGTTACACATCCCTTCTTTCCAGCATGTACCACAGAAATGATCTCCAGTACCACAGAAATGATCTCCGGTACCACAGAAATGATCTCCGGTACCACAAAAATGATCTCTGGTTCCACAAAAATGATCTCCGGAACAAATGTTTTACACCTTTCGCTGCGAGATGATGAAACACTGCCTTAGGATCTTATTTAGATGACACATCATAAAATTATGTAAATCTATATTTCTGTTTGGTACACGATATTTATCTTGTGTAAATTGCACTGTGCTGTAGTGTATAAGTGCAAGACTGTAAGTTGTTCAAACAATTGTCTATAAACCAGTTACAATGCAAAAACACCTCTGAAAACTTTATCAAGTTCTTTCTGTAAGTTACATTATAAAACACAAAAAAAGAAAAACTGTTATTTAATCAATCAAATGAAAAAAGAATGTTGGCTCTTCTCAGTGCATTGCTGGTTTTCTCCATGATCTCCAGTCCTTTCTTTACAAAATGTATGAAAATGGGAGCAACTCTTCACCATATTTACAAGTGGATAAAATGTCACCTTTTTCTGTACAGGCTCTGGTACTATCATACAGCTAGGAATCAAGAACACATGTTGGACAAAATGCTGTCTGGGGTTCTAGTCCATCATGTTGCCTGCATTACTGTCAATAACTCTTTTGCTACATACCTTACAATGGGTAATTTCTGCGGTTGTCCATTTTTTGTGGATGTGAAAAATTCACAAAAATTAAAATTGCAAAAAATATATTGATACATGTATGTATAGATAGGTATATCGCAACCTCACAAATTGTAAATGCAGAATATTATATGTTACCTTTGAGGAATCAGATCGCAAAAATTTCTACCCGCAGAGAATACCCGTTATGTGGCATTAGCTGTAGAACTGTATCTCTGGGGAAAAATTACGTTTCCCCAGAGAGCTTCAAACTTCTACATCTAGGTTTACAATTCAATGTTACATACAGCAAAGAGAAAGACCAAAAAGACTGATCACATTTCATATACAGGAATTTTCAATTTATTTTCAAAAAATGTTAAATCATATCAAGTAATGGCACAATCACTGAATGAAATCAGCATGAAATGGACACATCATAAGCCAAAAATCCATCACTGGTTGATCTAAAATTGATGTAAAAAAAAACCCACCCAAACAACATTTTTTCATCAATACATCCAAACATCATGTTTTTATAGTTCACTAGTGTTTATATACAGAGAAATGAATTATGTTATAAGATAATGTTCACATATCATTTTGAAACCCTGTCAGATTTCAGCATTACCATGGCTGCAACACAATGCATGAGTTTAGATTTAATTCTCTATCACCCCAGGCTTTAAATTTCCCTCAATTTTTTTTTTTTTTGCCTCCCTCTGACCAAGAGCAAGTTTTAATTTTTTTTCTGGGGTAGTCAGATGGTGTGTGTGTCAGCTGGCACTCTGTTTCCCGTACTCCAGGGGAAGGTGTAACCCCACTACAGGGCCGACAGCACTCAGCCATGAAATTATATACTGCCTGAAAAAGAAAGGATTCAGAAACAGTTTCTTACCTAACATTTACCCCTCCCAATATAATTCTACATACACACCTACAAACTGAATAATAGAACATATAGGGAAAGTTGAATTTTATTTTCAGTTACTGAAAATGAACAGCTTGTTCATTGCACTTGATTGAAATCAAAAGTGTCATATTAAATGTATTATATGTAATTAATAATGTTAAAATAAAATGAAATGAATAATATCATTAAAAAAAGAAAATAATGATATTTAATAGTTTCAGTTTACCTTTTGTTTGTTAGAGTTGATATTTCAATAGATGATACTTTCAGTTTACCTTTTTTTTGTTACATTGATTAATTGTTTGATTTACATCCCATCACGAAGAGGGCTTGAACTCACAACCTCCTGGTTACGAAGTGAATGCTCTAACCATTGAACTACCATGACCTGTTTGTTTGTAAGAGTTGGGGCGTTTTCATCAGGTCTGTTACTTTCAGTTTACCTTTTGTTTGTTAGATTTTGGGTGTTTTTCATCAGGTCTGCTACTTTCAGTTTACCTTTTGTTCGTTGGAGTTGGGGTGTTTTTCATCAGGTCTACAGTATGGCATGGATGCAAGTGGTAAAATGGAAGTCCTAGAAGTGGGTGTTCCTTCAACCAATGAAAATGTTTTCTATAAAAATTTATCAGCATTCAAATTTTGTTGCAAGCAAAACCAAAACATGTTAAATATGGACTCTAAAGCTGGTGGGTTATTTTATTTTTTAACTCAGAGAACTTTTTGTAGTTTAGTCTGTCTCTACATTTGAAGTCTGTAAAATTCTAAACATTAATTCCTGATCACAAGTCAACATATTTATACTTATACGTAAGCACATGTTTAAACAAGAGTCGCATGGGCCTCATTGCTCACCTGAGTCACTGTGGCCATATTTAAAGATTTTCCCTATATATATATATCTGCATGTAAAACTTTGATCCCTATTGTGGCCCCATCCTACCCCCAGGGGCCATGATTTTAACACATTTGAACCTGTATTATGTCAGGAAGCTTCCATGTAAATTTAAACATTTCTGGCCCATTGGTTCTAGAGAACTTTTTAAATGACCCCACCCTGTTTTTGCATTTTTGTGATTATCTCCCTTTTGAAGAAAGCATGGCCTTCATTTGACAAACCTGCATCCCCTTCACCAAAGAATGATTTATACCAACTTAGACTGAAATTGGCTCAGTGGTTCTGGAGCAGAAGATTTTTTGGCATATTTTCACATGTAAAACTTTAATCCTCTATTGTAGCCCCATCCTACCTCTGGGAGCCATGACTTTAACAAACTTGAATCTGCACTATGTCAAGAAGCTTCCATATAAATATGTACTTTTCTGGCCTAGTAGTTCTTTTTAAATGACCCAACCCTCATTTTGCATTTTTTAAAAATTTCCTCTTTGAATGGGGCATGGACCTTCATTTGAAAAAACTTGAATCCCTTTCACCTAAGGATGATTTGTACAAGTTGATTTAAATGGGCCTGCTAGTTCTGGAGATCTTTAAAATTGTCAATGCATTTTTGCTTCTTTACTATTATCTCCCCTTGGAAAAGGGCAGTGTCCTTCATTTGAACAAATTCGAATGTCCTTGACCAAAGGATGATTTGTGCCAAGTTTGGTTGAAATTGGCCCAGTGGTTCTGTAGAAGAAGTAAAAAATGTGAAAAGTTTACAGACAGATGGACAAACAAATGACTGACAATGGGTGATCAGAAAAGCTCACTTGAGCTTTCAGTTCAGGTGAGCTAAAAATGGCTCGTTTAGAAACAAGAGGCCCACATGCCTTATCTGTCACCTGAGTATTAATTAAAGTTTCACTAGTCCCAAGTACTACGGAATGTAGAAAAAATTTCCTGTTCTGAATATCTATGCTAAATCTTAACATTCATCAACAGTATAAAACAAGATGTGTTCTTAAACTTAAATGTCTTTAAAAATGCCCATACTGATGAGAGGCTTTACATAATATATGTAATATTAACACAATATGAGTAATTTGGACTTGTCCTAGATGCCACACCATGGGGTTGCGGAATTCATAATTTTGGTACATCCTTTTCTGCTTTTCCTAAATATGCAATTAGTTTTAGATATTATCTGCAAACTTAAAAAAGTCTTTCAAATGATAAAGTAGCTGCAGAATTGTAGCTTTCTGATAAAATATTGTGACTGATCAGAGAGCTACAGATCCACCCCTCAGAAAAAAACCTTTGATTTACGGCACAGGAAATTGAAGTGAGCATGGTTGAGGCCTTATTTCATTGTATTATTGCACTGCCATCTCATAAATTTAATACCCCAAAATTCGTATATATATTCTCACTTTATTTGTATCCGAACTTACATCAACCGTACCATAAAATGAATATTTTTCTAAGGGTTGGATCTGTAGCTGTCTGACCCAGCACAATATTTTTTCAGAGAGCTACAGCTTTGCAGCTAATGATAAAGGCAATAATCATTATGATAATTTTTACTCCCCCCTGGAACCAAACCCATACACCCTAGCATAATGAAATTTACAATTTTGGTAAAGGATTACCTATTCCATTTTAATATCTGTTTAGTTTCAATATCATTAAAGATGTAATTTAAATGTTTGACACATAACTCTATATATACCAAGTTTGGCCCCATCCTGGAGTCAAATCCGCTATCCTGGGGATCATGAAATTCACAAATTTGGTAGAGACCTTCCTGCTCTACAACACTATGCCTTTAGTTTTTTCTTACATATGTGAGGTCTTAGAGAAGAGGACTTTTGAAAATTGATAAATTCTTGGCAAATGTTGCCCCACCCCTAAGCCCCGGGGGTATGGATGTCCTGAAATTTACAACTTATGTCCCACTTGTCTAAAATATGCTTCATACCATTTGAGTAGAATTGGAATTGTTGTTATCAAGAAGTTAAAAATGTTCAGTTGTTAACACATTTGATCAATGACCATTTGGGCCCACCCTCATACCAAAACCCCTACCCTCGGGATCATGAAATTTACAATTTTGGTAAAGGGCTCCCTGATTATTCTAGATATATACTTGGTTTTAATTTAGAATCAATAACATTATGTTTTATACATAAATACTATATCACAAGTTTGGCCCAGCTCTGGAGCTAGAGCCTTTACCCCAGGGATCAGAAAATTTACAATTCTGGCAGAGGACTCCCTGTCCTACATCACTATGCATTTAAATTTTTTACATTGAAGAAGATTTTGAAAATTTGTCAATTTTTGAAAGTTTTTGCCCAACCCCTAAGACCTCAGGGGTGCAGAAACCCTGAAATTTACAATTTATGTCCTCCTTGTCCCAAAGATGCTTCATACTAAATTTGTAAAGAATTGGAATGGTAGTTATCATGAACAAAATAAAAATGTTCAATTGTTAATGCATGATGGACAACTACAGATGCAGACCAACAGCAATATATCTCCCGAGCTGACCTAAAAAAAAAATCATACAAATACATACTGAAAATTATATTTGTTTCAAAGTTAATAGATTTGAAATTTAGACTTAAGTCTATTTTCAGCTTATGGTCTTGCAGCCTGATCAACCAACACCAGAACAAACATACCTAGGACCTCAGTTGAATGCACTGTAGCAGACCTATAACATAGTTGTTTTATTACATATTTTTCTATTACCTGCTGAGACACAAATGTCCACCTCTCCTGAGACAATCTATCTTTATGCATAGATGGCACCATACTCCAGATTTCCTCCAAACTTAACAGCTTTCCATCTGAAAATATTTCAATCTTGTACATGTATACAACATCAAATTTAGCTAAAAATGGTCATCTCCTTATTAATGATAATATACTAAAGCCTTAATACCAGTTAATTTCAGTTTTTAGACAATATTTTATTTTGTGATATGGAACAAGTAGAACAAGCATTCTGAGTGTATTGCGTGCAATACAAAGTCCCCTACTGGTAGGATAATTCAATGAAAAGTAGGTCAAGCATAACAGAACTCAAGCTTGATCTGTAACTATCCAAGACAAAGCCACATATCTAATTTCAATTGAATATCTTCGTCCAATGTGGAGAAAAGTCTGGGAAACTGATCCTTGCAATTCACCAAGGGGCATAATTCAGTCAAAAGTAAGTCAAGCTTAACAAAACTCAAAGTTGATCTGTAACTATCCAAGACAAAGCCATATATAAAATTTCATTTCAACATATTTATCCAATGCGGAGAAAGTCCAGAAAACTGATTCAGAATGAGAGACAGATAGATGGACAAACCGAGGGTCAGCTGGCAGGGACTAAAAAATAATGTTTGGAAAATATTTATCAGTTTGCATACAGTATCACGGCCCTCAATGTAGCAGAAATTTGTATGCTTACTTTGTGTGTGCACATTGAAGTATAGCACAGGTACAGAGAAGCTCCGACTGTACAGGATATGGAATTCATAAGTTAAAATACTTTGGTCCACATTATCATCAGTCCTAAGAGTTGAAGCATCCTCCTCTTCTATCTGTAAAGTATTAACAAGAGTTATCTTTCTTGTCAGATACTAAATCACACTGGATTTAGAGGCAAAAAGTCAGAGTTTTTCTTATGCTTGTAATGTGTCAGATTTATCTTGCATAAACTTTACACAGCATTGATTACTGCACACCAATGTGCAAATTTTCCATTATGCATGCAAATTTTCAACTATATATGCAAATTTCAACATAACTTGAAACAGCTTTAACATTGTTGAGCATGTATAAAGGGTTTCTAAGTTATTTAAATCAATGACTGTACTTTCATAAAACAAGAGTTCAGGGGCCACAACCTTCAAATGATCTTCATCCTTGAAAATGCTTACATGCAAAGACAGAACAAACACTAGTAATTTTTTCAAAGTAAAATGAAAGGGTGACACATATCCCAAACTGGGCCAAATCGCCAATATTTCAGAAAATGTTTATAATTTTCATGTATTTTGCTTATAGTATATTTGTTAATCATGAAATCATTTCAAAACTTATTAAGTTTGATTAAAATTTATAATAAAAATGAAATGGACTCAAAATTGATATAACAAACCATTGAATTTATAAGTGGGACTGCCATATATCTTAAAAAGTAACACACCACTGAAGGAGTTAATCGTCCCTGTAATATTTGTCTGTAGCATGCCACAATTCAGACAAGTTGTTGTGTTTACAATGTTTTTCATGAAGATTTTCTCCCATCTAATCCTATATAAACAATTAGAAATTATCCTACTGTGGACCTAACTGCTCCACCTTACAGACATATACACAGTGTAGCAAAATATATGATCACCTTTGATGTAATACTGTGACTAACTTGACAGTTTCTAGAAATTATTATAATTTTTTTTTAATTGTCCCCCATTCCCTCCCAATCCCATTGTTTCCAATTTTTATACTAAAACACTGTCAACTTCAAATGAAAATCTAATACCTAGTTCTGGAACAAATGTAACAATAGTATGGAATGGAGCAATTTCTGTTTTACATACCAACCTACTTCTCAAGTAAAGACTTAAAGTGATCAAGTCTGAAGCCATTGCTATTGCGGTATGGCCATGAACACTGCCTCAAGAACCCACGAAATACATTTCTTGTGAGTGCTGTGGCCCATGGACCTCGTCTCATAATATTCAATTATATTTCCAATAAAACCTCAGTGATGTGGTGTAAATCTGCTCCGTCCAACGCATTTTCGTTGTTTTCTTTTCTTTTTATTTTTTCTTTTGCCATTACATATCTACTTCCATCCTGCAAATAATTTAAATACTGTAATTAAAAAAAAAAAAAAAAAAAAAAAAAAAAAAGAAAAGGTTACACCCCTTTTGTCTGTTCGGAGCGTACACCTGGCTATAATAAAGCCCGAGGAAAGCGAAAGCCTTTGTGTTGGATAAAAGAGATGTGTGTAGAAGTTGTTTCATCTTGATTTTGATGGCTTTATACAGTAAGTATGAAAATGATGATACTTCAAGACATACTTTTGTTTTCATTGTCGTCCATTTTCCGTCGATTTTTTCCGAAAGTGTCAGAAAGTAAATAATGCTGTCCCAAAATTCGTCTTCCGAAATTGAACCTGCCGCCATGATGGCAGGTTCTCTTTCGGGGAGGTAAAAAGAATGACCAATACACATGTCGGGTCTATGGGGTCAAACATGTGTAATCGTTTATTATTGTTGTAAACACGTTTGTTTCCATATATTAGGCTGTGAATTTCCGTTAAAAAATTATTTAAAAGAGTTCCCCCGTATATTTTGATTTTCCGAGACTTTTTATCGAAACCCGGCTTTTGTACTAGAAAATGCAATAAATTTAGATGGGTTTCCTGTCTGTGCCTCAAGTGTAGATTGGCAGTTTCTAGATCCCCATATTTATTGAGCAAAACTGCCTAAAAAGTAGGTCAGGATATATCTCTACTATTTGAAAATATTTTGAAGTTGACAGGAAAGTGAATTTTGAAACAATATTATATAATAGTAATCTCTATGATGTCAGAATATTGTTATTTTCTTGTCAAATGGAAAAGAAAAAGTTGTCATATTGGTCTTGGAACATTGAAGAGGGAAAACAAGCGTAAAAAAAAAATACATACATAAATTTAGAAAAATATTATCAAAGATAATGTTCAGAAAGGAAAAATAATTTGTAATTGCACATTTTAAAAAGCTACTTTAAAAATTGGTATTTCAAGTTTACAATGTGTTAATAACTGGATTTAATAGAAATGTTCTTATATTTCTGACCTGGTCGAACATCAAAATTATTCACTGTTAATAAAGGCCTATATACAGAAATATGGTTTTTATGAAAAAATAAAATAAAAATGTTTTAATGGTTTCTTAACTTTTTTTATTATTATTCTTTCGATGGCCATAGTTTTCTTTTGTTTACATCTTCACCGTAGAAAAATATCTATAACTTGATAAATTTGGCCGCTTGCCAGCCGGTCTTTGTCGCTGTAACACACACATTTCTCAGTTAGATGGTTTCTAGATCGCAGATTCTGCTATAATTAACGCACTAATCGTAGAACGCCTTTCTTCAGTTCTACTTGTGGTTGCTATAGTGACGGGGTCAGTGTCGTCCTTGATATGTTGACAGGTGCGTGACAGTTCAGCTCCCAGCATGTACTCGAAGGGGAAAGGATCCACGGTACCCTCGGATGCCCAAGCTCGAGAAAAGTAAGTGATTTTTATTTTTTCGACATTTTGGGCCATATGAATGCAATCTGAAAGGTTATTTCTAGGCTCTGTAGCTTTTTCATCGCGACTGCAGGTCGCGAAGCGAGTATTTTCCACCTGTGCACAAGTGATGCCCCATTCAAAATGGCTGTTCCCGTTATTAAACATACCCATGTGCTAACATCGAAGACCATGTGGACTCTCAAAACAAAAGCTCCGAAGTTCGTTTTTATGTTGTATTTGTGTATTTGGAACCCCTTTTCAATACATTTATAAATCTATTCAAATCTATTTTGATGTTTGTATCAAGAACAATGCACAAAACAGCTGAAACTGTAAAAATATAACTTACTTTCTTTTTCAACGTTGGCCCAAAGTGAACTTGCATATCAGCTGTTAATTATGTGCAGACAGGGTTAAAAAGTTACAAGACTTGATATGATTAGAAAGTGATATATGAAGTTTTATTGGGTTGTTTTTTAACATATTTATTTTACATTCATTTACCTTTTTTGTGTATTTTGCAGGTTAGCACTCTATGTATATGAATATTTATTACACGTTGGAGCACAGAAAAGTGCACAGACTTTCCTATCGGAGGTAAGTGTGGTAGATAAGTAATGTAATTGTTATTTACAGTAAGAAGATTGTATTTGTGTCTGTATGATCATTGAGACACTATAATACAACAAGAATCATACTTCTTTTCTTTGAATGAAATGGACAGGGCATGTACATGAAGCAAGAAAAATCAACTTCCTGTAGTTAATATCTACTATGTGTAAAGTTATTTTTGAAAATGGTATGAAGACATGCATTTATATTGTTTTATGGAGTCAAGAAAATTGTGAAAAGTACAAAAGAACGGTGGTCATGTTTGAGGAGAAGTTTCTGTTACATGTAGGGTCTTCTTCTTATGCTGAACTCATAACTAAGTGTTTACTGGCACAATGAAAATCCCGTAATAATGAAATGTATGAAATCAAGTAAATAATTTATGTGTGTAGAATAGTTGTATTTTCTCACCACAACACAATCAATGGACTAGCTTGTATGTCTGTAGTAAGCCTTGATGAAATATTCTATGTCAAGTTTTCCTTTTCTGCACCTTTGAAATTCTCCTGGGCAGAATGTTTGGTGTCACATCCTTATTTTGTTTTATATTCACCTAAGATATTATTAATCTGACTTGTATAAAATGGGGGGGGGGGGATTTAACCGCATGTTTAAAAAACAATATTTTTGTTAGATTTACAGGCAATAATTTCCTTTACGTTTAAAGAAATATCTACCAGGTATAGGTCTGTAAAGTTCATAGCCTGGTTTGATAGAAAACGGAGAAAATTTGACTTTGCATACACTTATGATAAGTTAAACACATATTATATTGAAAAGTTGGGGATTAGAAGGGGCACTGATTCTTTACAGATTTAAAATAGATGTGGGAACAGGCAGTTCTGACTCTGTTACAAATGTGTATTTAGTATAGCTTTCACATTTTCAAATGTACATTGGGTGATTTGATAACACACTTAGCTATTAAACATAAATGCTTTTGCAATAGTATATACTGGAAAGGATTAGTAGATACTGGAAAGGATTAAGCATTAAATATAACAAAATATTGCGTGGAAGATGTTTAGGAGTTTTCCCATATGATAATCAAATTTTTGTCATTTATGTCATATATTCTCTGTAAGATGTGGAGTATATTTGGAGGAGGATGTCCCTTCATGCAGTGTATGTGAAACTTTTTAATGACACATCAGGAAATTTAAACAGTATGAAGCTGTGAAGGGATTACTCCATTGGACTAAATAAATGTGTGCTAATCAAGTCCCAACTGTCTGATGTCTGGTTAGATTGTCTCTTATTAACAGTTACATGTAGAATAAAGAGAGGCGGAGAAGAAGAGGTGTTTCATCGCCTGTATTTTTCATCGTGTACTCCCACTCCCCATTCCACACCTCATTTTGTGTCAATCCTTATACCTCCCTCCCCTTCCCCTCCCAACAATTGCTGTCTTTCACCCTACTTCCCCACTGTAATTTTATGCTTCATTCCCCATTTGCTCTACCTCCATCCCCAGCCTCCCATTTATACTTCTCTTCTAACTAACCCCCAACTTTTATTATATTCCTTTATTCTACTTTTCTCTGCTAATCAGTGCCTCACACCACAGTGACCTTACCACTTGGATCCTACCTCCTTCCCTGCTATTCATCCAACTTTTCTGCCTCCCCTGCTGTTCATCCTACTTTTCTGCCTCCACAGTGGACCTGCCACTTCTGTTGCTGCGACCCCTTCGCTCCCCCATGCCCCTCCTCCTCACTGCTTTACTCCACATTGATTCTTCCTTCTCTCCTGCTGCACATGACTTCACTTCACCCCATGGTAGCTCAGTGGTAGAGCATTTGTTTCATTATGGGCTGTGGGTTTGAGCCCCATTTGTGCCATGGCCGTGTCAAACTTGAGATGTAAATTTAGGTAGTGATTTCTCCTTTGCCATATGCTCAGCATTTAGGAGAATCATGGGTCTTTCAGATGTAACCTTAAAAAATGGAGGTTCTGTGTCACAGCAAGCATTGGCATGTTAATGAATCTCACTGCTATGACCCAGAGTGCAAAGCAAAGGCAAAAATATGTGATACTTCATCTACAGCTGGTGACATCTCAGTATGAATGAAAAATTCTGGACAGGACATAAAACAAACAATCAACAGCCCGCTGTCATTCTGTTTTCTCGCTGGCTCTACAGGCTCCCTGCTGCATACGACTTCACTTCCTTCTTCTCACAAACTCTCTTCATGTTGGAATCTACCTTTCCCCTGCTGCATGACTTCCTTTACTCCCACATACTTCTCACTGTCAGAGTTCTTGAGAAAAAAAAAAAAAATTTTGTCTTAAGTTGGTCAGTCCAATCAGATTTTTTGCAAGTCCACAACATTTCCAATAACAAACATGAACTGATCATTGAACATTTTATTTATAACACAGTTCCTTCTTCAGCTCCATCTCCAACACAAATCTTCAAATTGTACTCTCATTTTCACCTTGATCTTGCTCAGACATTCAACTGATTCCTCACTTTCAAACTCTGACTCTTCACTTTTACTCAGCCTCTCTCTCTCTCTCTCTCTGTCTCTCTCTCTCTCTCTCTCTCTCTCTCTCTCTGCCCTCATTTATTTACTGATTGCTCTTTCTGCCTCTCATTGAGTGTGGAGTTTCATTTTCCTTAACCCTGTAGTTTTTTTTACCCAATAATACAATGGTTTTTAGGGGCCATAGTATTGCATCTTGGGGTCAATATTGCACATTTCATGCCATTTTAATCGTCAAAAAGTAACCAGTCATTTTCCTCTTTTCAGTTTTCCTTTAATTCACAGGGGAAGGGGTTTTTTAAAATCGTTTTTGTGCCATCGACAAATTTGATAGACCACATGTTGTTTACTGATCATTGTTTAGCATTAGCAGGCATTAGAAAAGCCTTTTTGCCATTTAGAAAAGCTTATTACAGATTGAGAGTGAGTTGCTTTTAGGAAATTTGTATGAAATTTAGTAAAATTTATGATAGTTGTTCCATTGCCAACTAACGTTCATTTGGATGGACACCGAACCTGAATGAATTGGACATTTAATATTTTTATTGGACTTGCTGAGAGGATTGAAAGATTTCAAAATACTGTCTTACCCCACATTGGCCTTACCCTCTCCTGTGCTACAGATTATTTTTCTTCACTCCCTCCTACACCTCACTGCCTAGCTCCAACATGACATACCTTCACCCCCACTGTCCCAGCTGTTGTTCACTGCCTAGCTCCTACATGGCATACCTTCACCCCCACTGTCCCAGCTGTTGTTCACTGCCTAGCTCATACACGACATACCTTCACCCCCACTGTCCCAGCTGTTGTTCACTGCCTAGCTCCTACATGATATACCTTCACCTCACTGTCCCAGCTGTTGTTCACTGGAACATACCCCTTTCCATGTTGCTCATTACTTCTTTCATTCCACTTCCTGCCTGCTTTTTCTGCAGTGCTCCTCTTTGTTCCTACTTGCTTTCACTTGATTGTTTCTCTTTTACTCTCTGTCATCCTACCTCTATTTTTCTCTAACCCCCACCCCCTGTGGTATGTTTTTCTTTACCTTTAACCTCATCTCTTTGAAATGGAGCACTTGGTAGATTCAACATGGTTTTATATTTTGAAATGAAATGTAAGTGTAAAATGTGGATTGAATGTCATATTTAATGGCATATGTGTGTTTATCTTTGCAAAGATGTCCTCTTGAAATTTGTGTTTTTAGCAGGGTTCATTTTAACAATCATAGAGTCAAATGTTCAGATATAGCATAACAGACATGATGGCAGAACCCACCCATAAAAGTTCAATCCTGTCTAATTCAGTGATTATCTGACTGTGTTAGAGATTTGATTTTTTTTAACAGTTTTGATGGATTCTAGAATAGAGATATCTGCAAAAAAGCTAACATTTACATACTGTTAGGTAGAAATGATTTAGGATTTAACATAAACCCTTGAAAGGCTTAAATCCATGATTGATGGACTAGTCATCAATGTTTGAAACATTCATGGTAACACTGTAGTCAGGGTGCTTGCTTCACAACCAGGAGGTACCAATTTCAATTCTTGATTCAGAGGCCCCAAACCTAGTAAAACATTGAACATGGGTAGTGATTGTTCCTTTGTCAATTGTCTGGCATTGGAAGTGAAATTCGTGTCCTCATGGATATGACCTTGAAAATGGAAGTGGTGTTGGCACATATAGGAAACTGTACTCTTAAGTCAAAAGCACATATAGGAAACTTTACTCTTAAGTCAAACTTTGTGGCACTTCACAAAAATTGTCAAAACTGGACATTAAACATCACAAACCAACAGCAAATGCATGAGCTAATCAACACTATGTACATATGGAAAGAGAGAGGTTTTACACAGCAAGGTGGTGAGGCACCTCAAGCATGTCCTGAATTGCAGATTCTATTTATAATTACTAGGACATGCAGGCTTTTGTATTCCATGGGCCCGATTAACAAATGATTTGTGGTGGATCCAATAATTTGTAGTTGACCTAAGTAAGAGTGAGTGGTTTATAATGACAATTAAATTACTTGCCATGTGGAAGACGTGTGTTTATGTCATGAAATTATATCCTTTCTGAGTATGCTTCTGCAACAGGATAAAAAAAATCATACGATGTGATTGCCATTAACTGTAGCTTGGATGAAGAGGAGGTAAAATTCCTCTCAAAACCAGTGGTTATTAAAGGTTTAGTGTTAAAAGTAAATTTGAGGTTGAACCCCATGACCGCTTAGATGGGACAACAGTATATGATAAGTGAGGATAAGATCCCCCACACTCTTGGAGCCTAACCCTTGTACCTGTTGATAGAGGGATAGTCAGAGAGAGATAAAGAGAAAGAAATTAATGGTTGATTGTATATTTTTTTTTAATGTCTCACTTGAAAATCTTTCACGTATGTGGAGATGTCACGATTGCCGTTGGAAGGCTGCAAAATTAGGCCTATGCTCAGCATTTATGGCTGTTGAGCACCTCTTGTGACAAGCAAGGGGTATTGAGGACGTATTCTAACCTGGATCCCCAAGGGCAGAGAAATTGATGTGTTGTACCAACTAGGTAATTTAACTGAATTCATCATCCTCATATGATCATTCCATTGAATGTTTTCATGAATAGGATACATACACAAAAATTATGATGTTAAAAATTGTGACGTTCGAGAGATCCCCCAAATGGACACCAGTGTTACCTCACAGCTATAGGTAATGGTATTCATTTACAGCTGGTTGGACTGACACAATGCAGATGAAGTTCAAGGAAATGACAGGCACTGTCAGGTTATCACACAGAAATTCAAACCAACAAACCATTGGTTGTTGGCAAAATTCATATGACCACTGGGTTTATGTGCAATACTAAAGGAGGAGGAAGTGATTGGTTGCTTGGGGGTGGGTGAGTGGATTTGTTACAATGATTGAAGGAATGTGTATTGAAAAATGACAAACTTCAATCAAAAAAAGATTGTGTGTATAGTTTCTCTGAGATCATTTGTGAACAGTCTTCATGTGTTATTCTGTTTGGGTAGTAGATGGGTACAGTCTTCATGTGTTATTCTGTTTTGGTACTAGATGGGTACAGTCTTCACTGTTATTTTGTTTTGGTAGTAGATGGGTACAGTACTTGCAGAATGGAAATTGAATGTCCATAAATAATTCTGCTTTGAATTTAACATTGTGGAAATAGACTTGAAGTTTAAGGACATATACAACGTTTATATTTGTAATTTTTCTTGAAATTTCATGTACAATTCACTTGCATTCTATCTCATTTCTACTACAACAACAACAACAAAATTGGGGTATATTACCATGTCTTTTATAGAGTTAATATATTTTGATAGTTCCTGGTTGTTGCAAGTTGAGCTCTACTGAATAAATGGGCTTTACTGTAGTAAAGAAGGAGAGAAAAATCTGTGGAACAATGGGGTATCAAACCGTGATCCTTACATTGCAAGCTTGGTAATCTAACCACTGAGTTGCCCATGCCTCAGTAAAGCATTTGGTAATATTCTATGCAAGAACTATTCATATCGAGGAGATGAAAAAATAATTTTGAGAGAAAATGTCAGAAATGTCACATATATCCTTTTAAAAAAAAAAAAGCTCATCAACTAATGTCTTGAAGTTATTTTGAAGTGTTGTGACACTATCTCTTATTTTGGGCTGCTTGTATTACATATTCCAGTGGTCCTCTTGCCATCTACTCTACTTTTGTATTTCCGTGTTATTTCTACATTTCTAGTGTTTTATATAATGTGCTGTAGGAAGCTGAATAATACAGTATTATCAGAAACACTCCATCATCGTCATCACCAGGTATGGTCCATTACTGCAACACTGGTTTTGGTAGATTTTTCTGGAGGAGAGGAGAGAGAGAGAGAGAGAGAGAGAGAGATCATCAAAACTCCCACTCTGAATGCCCAGGGTTAATAGTTCTTTCTTTATTGTGGCTTTGTAGAAGCTGTTTCTTTCATTCAGAAATCTGTTTTATTGTTACACTCCACTGCATTGATATTCTTATTTTAAATTTATATTTTCCGGTGTTAGGAATTTGACACATGAAATTGTTTCAAGTTTTCATAGGGAGATGTTAACTGTAAAATATGTACTTAATGTATTGATATTTTGGGGAAATTTTTTTTTGTAATTCTGGTCTAAAAACTGGAATTACTTTTCTTATAGATATGGTTTGTTATATGTAATTTTAGTGTTGTGTGTGAATGGTTTTGAAAAGAGTAAATGGTAACTTTTTGTAATAGTAGCATATTAGGGGGGGGGGGGGGGGGAGAGAGAGAGAGAGAGAGTTAAGTATGTGTGTGCATGTTCTTAAAGATTAACCATATTAATAATTGTGCCAACTTGACTCAGTTGATGGTTTGAAATAATGGGGAAATTCCTTTTGTTTATGCTCAGTTTCTTCGTGTAAAGCTTCCCTATTTGTTCAATGTGTGAAGTAAGGCAGTTTGCTCTTTAGTAAATATGACAAATAAGTACAAATGTACACTTTCAACATGCGTGCACATATTTGAACTATTAAAAGAAAAATTCCACATTTTGGGTTGATCTGGGTACTAGTATTTCGTAAAAATAGAGATTTTTTCTGACATTTTTTCTTTTCCATATTTATTTTGTAAATGTAAGATCATGGTCAACTGGAAAGAGGAAGTTGCATTGTGAATCTAAACTTGAGCTACAGTCAGATGTGAGTTGTGACCTGCATGTGAGGAGTGTACACTTCCTAAATCAGCTGGAAGCTTGGTTTCCTTCAGTGCTGTTATCAATTAAGCATCTAGATCTATCAGATAATTTGAAAATTAATTTTTATATGAATATGCTTTGTTACATTCTATTAGGAAAATATGAATGCATGAGCTTTTTTGTCATATTTGAATGTAAAAGTTAAAAAAAAAAAAATTTAAAGGTAATCAGGTGAATAAATCAGTTGTGCTATGAAGTGCTTGATGTTTGATAGCACCGAACAAACACATCACTTTCACCCATGCAAAAAGTGTTATGGTTCACTGGCCAGCATTGCTGTCTGAAGAGCCTTAGGACATACCTACTATGTGTGTGTAACATAGACATAGTGAGGACACATGTGCCTATGTGCTGTCTGTTTGAAAAACACATTCAGAAGAAACATACACACACACACATGCACACTCTTAAATGAACATTTGTTGGTGTTGGACTGGCATTGGTTATTGATTGGGACTTGAGAACTAAGGGGGAAGACTGCCAATAGGTCATTTCTTCATGTGGATAATAATCAATAAAAGTTACAATTTCAGTAGCAGGTACACAGATGAAACATCTGGGATCATTATGATTTTTCAAAACACCCAGTGTCCATAGTTTTAAGGCATGTGACACTCCAGCCTATCATTAAATGGAAATCTCTGCTTGTTATTATCCATTACACCCCCAATTTGTAACTCCCAAGTTGTTGCATATGAAATGTAGTAACATGCACGTGTTTGGTGCACAAGTGACAGACAAACTCTCCCCCCCCCCCCCTTCTTCCCATGATATAAAGTTTGTGCCCAGTGGTCTAGTTTTGTCCATAGTACTTTGTTCACAGGTGGGTTCTACCTGGGCCTCTCGATTGTTACAGCATGTTATATGCACTGCCTCTCTGTGTCATGTAGACATGTCACTCCTTCACGTCACTTCTAAGACACAGGATGTGATCATCTTTTGTTGGTGTGATTGTTGTTTGATTTGCTACATTTCCTGCTTTAAGAACGACCAATGATGTTTTCCATATGGGAGGAAAGCCTGGATACTGTCATAGTTCTGTGTCAACTACACACACACACACTCTCTCTCTCACTCAAACTCTCTATCTCTGTCTTATACTGAGTTCTAGATGTCATATCAGAAATCATTTTTTGGTCACCTGCAAATTAAAAACAATCATAATTGATAAACTGGACCCAGAATTTCTTGAAGGGAGGGGTCGAACAGATAGAGGTGTTTAGAAACTGCTTTTGTTCTGGATGAAACACGGTTTATTTTTCCTTCTCTCCGTCTGTCACATACTATAACTTTAGTGTGAGCAACACATGTTCCTCAAAACATTCTATTCTTTTCTTTCAATTTTTTTTTTTTTTTTTTTTATTTCTTATCATTCTGTCATCTTTTATGATCAGATTCAAGTAAAATAATTATATTGCATAAATAGATTAATTTTGTGAATATCTTGTATGGTGTGGAGACTTTTGGCTTGCATTTCTGTTAGAAACAAAGGAATTGATTTTTCCTAGCAAAAACGAAGGAATTATATATTATGACCAACTCAAAACCATATACTGGTATAAACTTTTCAAAGACATTGTATTGGAGGAAAAAATAATTGTTTGTTTGGGTTTTTTTTTTTAATGTAGTTTCTATTTAAGCAGTTGTTACTTTCTTAACAAATTTGGTAAAGTTGAATCCATTCTGGAGCCATAGTCTGAGATTATTTTTAGGGCATAGGTTCTAATCTCATTAGGAGTTGTAGAAACAAGTGTGGGGTCCGAGTTATGGCAGGCATGTCATATTGTGGAGGAACACTTACTGCTTGCTTGCCCTGTAAGAGTTCAGCTGCAGAGCTTGAGAAAGTTATTATTCTGTCAAGAATATGATGGAAATGATCTTGAAATGGAGTAAAACAAAAAGTTTCAGAATTTTTTTTTGGGGGGGGGGGGGATGGATGCAGACACGTGTGTATAAAATCAATCTGTCACTAAAAATATAGTACTATGTTTTGATTGGTGTATGTAGATGAATTTTTAATATGCAACTCCTTGTACTACCAGTCTGAGTATTGTGGATGAATCTGGTAACTTTTGTGACGGTATTTATTGATCTGATGTTGACTAAGGTCTGTACACACAGAAACTCTCAGTAATGTATCCTCACTATTGATCCGGTTCGAGCCACAATGTACAGGTGATGACTCTGATGTCACAGTCCAGCGGTAAAGCAGGTCCTCTGTGTCGTTCAGAATGCAAAAACCAACAAAATAGTTTTGCACTCTACCTTGTATAGAACACATGATCTTATGTGCATTTGTGACATTTACTTCAAACTTTGTTACACATGTGCTCATACATGATTTTAATTGTTATGTGAAGTGTTTGTTTTTCTCAAAACTTTCGAAATGGGATCAAGCCAATTTTGATCTGCATTGCCATATCACATTTTCTAGCAGTTTGAAGTTGTTTTGTGTTGGATCTGGTCATGTGCATAGTTGGCCGTATCTGACATTAAATTGTATGCCCAACCATTTGAACCTTGGATCTGGCTAAAATGTTTACTAAAATGTCTTGGAATAAATAGTTTTTGATCCTATCTAAATTTCCAAAGTGTATATGTATAATTTCTTAAGGTTACTATGGTTTGTTCCTACCAATGTTTTGCAAAGAAAAATAAAAAAAAAGGAAAGGAAAAATAGTGACTTTTGAAAATGTCAACACCCATTTGTTATTATCTCTGTTAGTGAGAGTTTGAACAGGGACCTCGAAAACAGGAAGTTTTAAATATTTGTTACCTACTAGTTTGCTAATCTCTTGTAGAAGAATGTACATGTACATATGTATCATTTCTGTGTCTAATCACAGGAGTCTAAAGTTTTATTTATCAATTGGAAATTTGAAATAAAAATCTAGTAAAAAGAATTTCAATTTAATTGATTAAAACTTCAGATTTCTCTGGTGTAAAGGAAAGCTTTGAATTTTGACCAAGGTCATCATTTGTATGCGGAAAAAGTGCTCATTTCAACACTGAGACTGTATAGGGTCATTTGATGTGTCCTACACACGGGCTCTATGAGTGTTACGATTGTTAAGTAAACTAATTGGGTTTTTTTGTTTTGTTTTCAGATACGATGGGAAAAGAACATAACATTGGGAGAGCCACCTGGGTTTTTACATTCATGGTGGTGGTAAGTTGATTGTTATTTGGAAAAAAAAATGCCATGTAGTAAAATTGCATCAAGGGATAAAAAACAGTCTTATCTGATTCTTACATTTTTAAAAATGCATCGGAATAGTGTCTTCTTTTTTTTCTTTTTTTTTTTCATTACTTGGGAATGACATTTTAGCTTGAAAAATGAGTTTTCCAAAGGAAGCTGGCCATTTCATAATTGAATATGAATTTTGTCTGTTTTGCAGTGTATTTTGGGATTTATATTGTGCAGCTCCAGAGAGGAGGGAAAACTGTGATCACTCTAGTGAAGCTAAGGCATTTCATGATTATGCAAGTATATTACACTGAATCTAAATAAGTACATGTATGTCATAAGGGATAAGTGTATAATACACAAGTATTGATTTAAATGAAATGTATGAAGTATCAAGGCAGTAAAACAAGTGCTCTAGTACAGGTTGTGTACAAGACTGAATATTTTCTTGTTACACAGTAGATATTAGCATCAACATTTCAATAATCCAAATTTATTATCGAAGTTGGCACCGAAACAACAATGACCGTATTCTTAAGAATGGTCTCTGTTGGTTGGTTGTGTATTGTTTAACATTCCCGCTTGAGAATTTTCACTCATGAAGACGTCACCATTGCTGGTGAAGGGCTGCAAAATTTGGGTCTGATGCTCAGTGCTTACAACCTGTGAGCGGGGGGGGGGGGGGGGGGGGGGGGAGAATCTTTATTGTGCCACACCTTCTGTAACACAGGACCTCAGTTTTTGCGGTCTCATCTGAAGGACCACCCTATTTAGTCGCCTGAGGACCTATTCTAACTCAGATCCCCACGGCCATAGGTGCATGGTGCCACAACTATAATAGTGTAAGCCAATGAATAAAAAAAATGTGTGTGTTTACTGTAACCTGCTGGAAAAAAAAAATTGGGTTGGTGGGCCGGATTTTTGTTTTTGTTTTTACTATTTAGGGTATTTGAATATTATTATTTGTGTACTTGTTGTGTTTGTTGTCAGTTGTTTTAAACAATCTCAGTGTTAGGGATGGCATTATCTCATGCAATTTCCATTTCCCCACCACTGTACATTCATTGTTCTCCAGTTGGTTGGTTGCATATTGTTTCAAAGTCCCACCCTAGAATTTTTCACTTGAGTGGAGACATCAACATTGCCGGTGAATGGCTGAAAAAATTTAGGCCTATGCTCAGTGTGTATGGCCTTTGAGCAGGGAGGGATCTTTATTGCCCCACCTGCTGTGACACAGGACCTCAGTTTTAGCAGTCTCATCCAAAGTACCGCCCCATTTAGTAGCCTCATATGACAAGCAAAGGGTACTGAGGACCTATTCTAGCCCAGATCCTCATGAGCTCTTCAGACTGAAGTCATGATTCTAGTTGAAATATTTCCAAATGTCATAGAATTTTTGAATGGTGCAATAACACTCGTCAACTCTTTCAGGTGGGCACATTCTTTGAAGGTTAGAGATAAAACACTATTTTCACCAAATTCCCACTGGTGGAAGTAGCCTTTTCTTTTCTTTTTTTTTTTGATTTTAAAGTGGAGTGATAGCGGGTTAGATTTTGGAAGGAGACAAAACTTCTGTAAAATTATAAATTTTCTGATAAAAAAATTTAGGGTTGGGGTGAAAATATAGGGGATGATCAGGGTAATGTAAACATGCATTTTTTTATTATATATATATATATATATATATATATTACTTTTGGCCTTTTAAAGTGAAAACTATTATACAACATGCACTGGGAGGCGTTTTTTGTTTTGTTTTTTTGTTTGAAATACACAGTGGGTCAAAATAAACAGTTTAAAAACAAAGAAAATATGACATTGAGAATGACAGTAAGTGAAAGAATACCATGAAAACAGGTATTGGATTAGACAGGTTTTACTGTATTTATTTGATGTAGGTTTTAATTTGGACTCCAGAAAATTATTCTTCTGGAGAACATTTGTACTATGAATGAAAGAAAAATTCGACAGTAGCAGAGGACAAATTCTTTGAATGGGTATTTCTGGGGGAAATCATATTTTTGGAAATGGAAGGTGTGATACAGATTGATTGATTATATATTGTTTAACATCCTGCTCGAAAATTTTTCACTCATATGGAGACGTCACCATTGCCGGTGAAGGGTTGCAAAATTTAGGCCTATGCTCGGCTCTCAGAGCCTTCTAGCAGGGTGGGATCTTTATTGTGCCACACCTGCTGTGATATGGGGCCTTGATTTTTGTGGTCTAATCCGAAGGACCGCCCCATTTAGTCACCTCTTACGACAAGCAAGGGATACTAAGGATCTATTCTTTCTACCCGGATCCTCATGGGGTTCTCAAAATTGAAAATTGACCCTGAATGCACAAAAGGTTTTCTGTACAGTCCTTATCTTGGTCAACTGGTAGGGTCATATTTCAACATTAAAAAATGACGGGGTACTGAGGATATATTCTACCAACCTGGATCCTCACAGGGCAGTGGTACAGAAGTAAAGATTGGAAAGCATCATAATGAAAACAATCACCATATACAATGCCATCATTGGAAATCAGTGGTTGAAATAGTACAAGAACAAACATAAAAGACGAAAGATTCGGAAGGTATACAGATGTCTCCTTGAATTTAAGTCTACCCATTTGTTAAAAAAACAAAACAAACACACCAAAGACAAAAAACAAAACAAAAAGAAATCAAAAAAAAGGAGGGGGGGGGGGGGGGGGGGCAGAGGACTTGTTATTACTTTGCATCATTCACACGTAGGTGATGGGAACTATTGCAGAAAGGTTTTCTTTGTCATAATTTGGTTGTATCAACAAGTATCTTGCACATGTAGCCATAGTTTTCAAAATGCATAGGTGTTTGATTTGCTGTTGCAGCTTGTTTTGACCTTGACATACTCACTGGAGAAACACAAAAATGACAGTTTCATATGAGTATGCATTTGTAGTGTAAACTGGTATTTTGAGTCCTAAGAGATCTGTATTGAATCATTGCCAGACAATCTTCCTCACCCAAGTCAGAACACCTGCCTCTATGCAGTTGATTTATATGGTGGGGGAAAGGTCAAGGACAGGTTTAAATTTAGTCTGAACTCCAGTTCACAGCATCAACCCTCTTTAGAAGGAATTTTGTGGGAGGATTCAAAATGTGGTAAAATTTGGGTCAAACATAAGTAACAGTCTGGCTGATATTTTGAGAAATAGTTTATATCATTGTAAGAAACAGTAATTTCTTCGAATATGTTGCTTGAATCATCAGTCCTCCCAGGACTGGTCAGCAGAGAGACTCTTGAGGCATGAGTTATCTCCAAGTGAAATTGTTTGGTCAAGGAGTGGAGAAACTCTAGAGGTTCCGTAATGGAACAAATGTAAAGAAAACTTACGAGTACACTTTTCAGAGTGAGAAAAGTTTCAGTATTCATTTTTATTTAGTACATGGAAGAAATGGACACATAGTTTTGCTTAGGGTGCATTGGAAACGGAGAAGTTTGAAGTAGAGATGGTACGCTTGGATCTGTGAACATTCTGTCACTGATATAATAGTTTTTGGAGGTGTGCATATTTTTTTTGGGGGGGGGGGGAGTAGTAAGTTGAAACTGTCAATATTGTCTTTGTTGCAGTATTTACAGGTTGTAGTGTTAGTGATGTATTCTTGATTGAGGAAAAAAGTGGTAGCAGAGACTAAGGCTAAAAATCAATAGGCAGCTGTAAACCTGCTGAAAGCATGTATGTGCAGGAGTCGGTACAGTGCTGGAAGGGTTAGCAATTTGTGTGTGTGTTTTTTTTTTATTTTTCTTTATTTTTGTAATCTTTTGTCAATTTAAGTGCTTAAGGTTTGATAGATTTGGTTTACTTGTACTAAATGGGTTGTGTACGTCATTACTTGTGCTTGACTTGCAGATTGATGCATAATACACTTGTAAGTTAGAAGGGAAACATTTTTGTTTATCATGATAGGTGATAAGGTGTGGCCTTGAATCTAAGAAGATCGTCAGTAAGGTTTTAGTAATAGAACATAGAAAGAATGATTAAATTACATACCACTATTACTTGTTTATTTTTTAGTTGAATACTTATTTGATTTTTTTTTTTGTGGCAATTACCCCTTCTTCACATCCGGCAGGAACTGCACCTTCTTCCAACATACTAATCACACACACACACACACACACACAGAGAAAGAGGGGGGGGGGGGGGAGAGTGTTTTCAATGACAAGGTTTTGTAAAGTTCAATATTCAGAGATGTTTCACAATAATTTATGAAATACTAAAGAAAACTCTTATACTGTCAGTTAAATTTTTTTAAGAAAATGCACCAGTTCAGGTATTGATGATAGCATATTAAATTATAAAATCTTTTTAATATATTTATTTTTGGGGAGTGGTGGCAATATTTGAATAAATTCTATGTAAAATATATTATATTCAACAGTGTAAGCTATTTTAGTTCTGATTTAAAAGGAGAAATATTGATTTAACATGGGTCATGTGTGGGCGTCTTGCCAGTGATGAGCTGAAAGCAGACGACTTTGCAGAGGGTTTACAGTATTCATGTTAAACTCAATGAATTATATCCACAACACTGTATACCTGGTTTTCTTTGCAAGAATTGTCTTATATTTAGAACCGAATGTTCCCTTGTAGGCCTTTGCTGCGAACTTTCAAATTGGAAGGAATATGCATTTTTTTCTCCTTTGAATGTGAAGGTTGAATCTCCAGACCACAGTAAAAATGCTGGAGGGATGCTTATGCATGTGTACAGTCACGTTATAACGTGCTTACTAGTGCGTGATGGTGTAGCAATAGGGCAGTTCATGAACTGTAACTGTGTAAAAAAGAAAAAAAAGAAAAAGAAAAAGGGGGAAAAAAACCCCAATAATGATCAAGGGAGAGAGAGAGAGAACTGCAACAATTTTACACATTTACCTGCATTTCTGACTATATTTAAGAGTTGGGGAGGGGGGGGGGCATATAAGACTGTTTATTAATTGTTTTATTTTTATTTTTTTTTGCTAGTGGATATTAAAATTGTCTGTAAAATTTTTATAATCCATGTACTGTAGTACTGATGGTTGAGATTTTACTGCCTTGATCATTTTGATGACTAATAATTTCTAATCAGTGTTATGACATCATTAATAAAAATCAATTTTGGAAATATTTTATGGAACCATGATTTTATCGAAAGATATTTGATACTTGTTTTCTTATTATTTTGAATGGTTTTATCAGTAAATTTTGTATAAAATCATTACTGTCATAAATTCACCTTATGATTTTTTACTAATTGTATGTGTCTTTTTTTTCAGGGCTTTGTAAATTCAGGGTACGGGGTAAATGGTATAGCACATGTAAGTATTTTAAAAATATTTTTTGGTTTAAATTTGTATCCCCCCTCCCCCTTCCAATAAAATGCCAACCAATCTCTAGTGCGGCACATGGCACTCCCCATCTGTATCTGAAGTCGGAGATTTCACTAGTAACCTAAGTATCTAAGTATGCTATAAAACAGTTTGCCTTTGAGGGCCTGGATTCTGGACACGCCCTTTTGCATACACTCTGTTCATTTAGGACTGTTTACTATTAACTGCCAGTCAGCTGATTGTTGTCAGAATCCACGGACTGAGATTTAATGTTATGTAAGTTCTAGAAGCTACTAATCCAAGTTATTGTAAAATCAGAGGTGACGTTTTAGTTGAATAAAGATTCACAGTGAGGTTACAGTAGACTAGTGGTACTTGTGTTATGTAGGTGCATGGTTGTTTTCACTGAGTGCAGTGCAATTCCTGGCTTGTTCTTGGATCTTGGATTCTATGTTTAGCACTAAGTTTTGTATTTAGCTTCATAGAACTAAGTAACAAGTTAGAGTGTGTGTATAAGTGTATGTGACTGGTGCACACATATTCTGATACTGAATCACAAATTACCATTTCACCTTTCAGTTTTATATTTGCTAATGAGTAGCAAGGAGGGCTAAGAAAGAACATGCTTATATCAGGTTCGGAAGATTAAAGGTTAAGGTCCTGGATGGGCGTGTGAAAGAGATCATTTGATTCTATAGTCATGTGCTTGTTGCAGAGGTAGTAAACAGGAATGAGCCTATTGATTTTGGGATCAAAGGTCAATGTTTTTAGTTACCAGTATCATTTGATAAAAATGCTTTCATCTCAGTATTGTAAACAAACATTGAAAATTTCACACTTGAAAGAAAGTTTGCAAGATTGAGTGATTGATTGTTTTAAGCCACACTCAACAATTTTTCAGTTATCTGGTGGTGTCCAGTTTTTATTGGTGGAGGAGAGAACCCAGATACAATGTACCTGGGAAGAGACCACCAATCTTCCGAAAGTAAACTGGCAACTTTCTCACATATATAGGCGCGAGTGAGAATCAAACCCATGCCAACTAGAGGTGAGAGGCCTTGTGATTTTGAGCCCATTGCTCTAACCACTCGGCCACGGAGGCCCCAAAGTCTGCAAGAGGTGTAAATATAGCAGTAAAGTTCAAGGTCATTGGTAAATTGGAGTGGAGTAAAGTGTATTTGTCACAGAAATAGTAACAAAACAATTGAATTTTTTGGGGGGGGGGTTAAAAGGTCAAGAAAATTGAAAAAAAAAATTGAGTGGAAAAAGATCCTGTGTATACAGCAAAACACTTTTTAATCTTTCTAATTATCCTCTCGCAATTCATTGTGAGAGGGGATATAGTAATGGGACAGTGTGTGTGTGTATAACACCAATGAGCTTGTAGATGCTAGAGGCCACATTTTTTGCTTGATTGATTTGATACTTCACTCCTACCTTTGTTATCAAGAGAGGAAGAACCCTATTGATATTTGGGGTCAAAGGTCAAGGTCACTATGGGAATTCATAAAATAAGCTTGTACACAATGTACAAGCCACTTTTTTTTTTTTTTTTTAGCAAGATTGATTTGATACGTGGTGTTTTTCTATCAAGAGAGGAAGAACCCTATTGATTTTTGGGTCAAGGTCACCGCGGGACGTCATAGAAAATGCTTTACATTTGCTGATTGCCTACATTGCTTGGGGATGCCCAGCTTTACAGAGCTCTTGTTTGTACTTACTACTGAGGTAGTTCTTGGGTAAATGAAGCATATTGAACTGTATTGCTTATTATGATATTGAAGGTCAAATGGTCTTAGATGGGTGTTGTTGTTAAGTAGATTTTTAAAACAAACTGGATTCATTTCAAATGTACAGTATCACATATAAGGTAAATACTTGAAACAAAAGCAGGAAGACAGCAATTTGAAAAGCTTTTTTGATATAAAAGTCCAAAGTCATAGTTATTACTTGATTCATTTAGCCACTCGAGCAAAAACTGATGGACTTTAAGGTCAGAGGTGAAGGGGATAGTTCTAAGAAATGACAAATGTGAGGAACACCACTATCATATTGAGCAGTAGTGTCATATTTGCAATAGTGGTGAAATAAGACAATTGATTTAATTTAGAAATAGACTCAAGGCTGTAAATAATGTATAGGTGTCTGCATTCTTACGATAATATTCAGTGTTTAAGGATGATCCATATTTTTGAATAATTCCACATTGCATTGGGATGATTGCTTTGTATTCAGAATAAAATAAACTGACATTACATGTGATGACGTAGGATTCTGTAGATTATTGGAAGAGAATTTTGCCAATATATGCAAACATACGCACTATGAAATTCTCAGGATATGTCAGGCTAATTTTGGTGGGAGATAGGTTCTGTTGGGTCCAGAATATATGAATAGGAATGACCACTCGTACACAATATCAATGCTATTCAAGGTAAATAATATATTTAAGGCAATTAATTTGTAAAATAAAAACAAACAAACAAAACAAAAAACAAAATGGAACTTAAACAAATGAAGGACACTGTTCACCCATTAAAGTTGGAGTTGTGCTTTTGTTTAAGTTAAATGTGTGAAAGAGTCCTTAGTTTTTTTTCAGTAGTTCGTCCAAATGTGCAAGATTTCAAAAAGATGATGTTTTCACACCAGTTTTAATATCTTGTATAAAAAGTTAGTGTCATATTAGATTGGAGTAAAATAGATAAACTGCATCAGTTTTGATATCGTGTACTCTAACCCTCTGTAAAAATTTAGACAAATTATTTGAAACTGGATTTGTTTTAATATGAAGATTTGGTCTTACTTTAAAGCATTTACATTTGTAAAGTCAAACAAGGCTGTTGTCAAATGATCTGCAAATCTGGATATTGTTGATATTAATGTGTTTGAATTCCTAAGTCAATGGTGTAATGTACTCCTCTTCATTATTGGCCACCAACAAACTTTCTCTCTCGCTGGTGACTCCATTCTGTTGTGTTCTTTCCATTGTAGGGAGGTGAACAAGATTTAATGTAGGTCACTATGACACTGGGAAATGCACATAGACAAAGTTTTTCACCTTTATTTTGGATTGATGTTTTAGATTTCTAGGTGTTTTTTATTTTGTGACTTTGTGAAGAGAATATTAAAAGTATGGGTACATGCTGAAGGTTTATGAATTAAGAGATTATTGTTTGCTAGTCTGTTGTTGACACTTTTGCAGGGGAGACAGATGAACACAAGTGATGCAGCACGAATAGATCGCTAGTACAGATAAATGTAAAACTATTTAATATTCTTCTGCTAGAAATTTGTGCCAGATATGTTCAACACTAGCAAAAGTGTGTTTTGCTAACATAGAAGAAATTGTTGTTGTTGTCTCATAAACCAGAATCGCTTCTTTTTCTTTTTTTTTTCAGCCATAAAGTCAAGGTCGCGGCTCCTACATTTTTGTTAAGGGTTTTTGAGATTCCAAAGTCCAAAGCTTCTAAGTCTTTCCAAACATTGATTTATTTATTTTTTTTTATACAAGAGATGTTCACCAGTAGAAAATCATTGAAGTTTTCATCAAAACTTGACTTAACACTTGTGGCACCATGACTTAGTAAAGTAGTAGATCTTTACATGTGTGTACTTGCTTTCATGTAAGTCCATACTTTCTGTGTAAAACGTATGCAATGGAAGTTCCATACAGTATCCCATAGGTCATTCTCTGTGAAGATTAAAATTTTGCAGTGATTTTTATTCTATGTGATTAATTTTTTTTCTTAGGCAAAAAGCTCAGTATTTCAATATCAGAGCCATGTTGCATTTGGTCAGATCAATTTTTTTTTTTTCACACACACATTTCAGGTAGCTATTGCAGATTTTTCCTTGGGTTTTATCACTTTGGTCCAGTAAAAATATTTTGATAAATGACTATGTTAGTTTGATCTAAAAGATAGCAATGAAGTTGACCAGTGGTGAAATTTTTGAGCTTGTTTTGTTTGGAAGAAGACTTCCCTTTATTGATGCTACAATAGCTGAAGACCTATTGAAAGGTGGTGACGAAGGTTTAAAAGTCAGAGATACATAATCATTACTGTCTGAGCAAATGTAGGTCACCGATTCTTGTGACAAAAGGGGGTACAAGTGTATACTCTCTAAGCAAACATAGTCAGTGATTTTGCAACATGGAAATGATTTTTTAAATATTGGTTGTATCTGTAGTCTGGTTCTGCAAAGAAACTGCTGTCATGCTTAGAAGTTGTTCATTTTATCTCGGTTGTTGTGTCTGCCAGGTCAAAAATCTCCCAAGAATAAACAAGGAAAGAGAAATAAAAACATGTTTTTGTCACATCTGATATACGACATTAGATGTCATAATTATTTCTGTCAATAGGACAATGGTGGGAGGGTTTTTTTTTTTTTGTCTAGGCATCACATGTTGAATAAGGAAAGTGAGATAACTCTATCAGTGAGTTTTTCTTTTGTAAAATTTTGTAGAGAAGAAAGTGATGAATTTTCACAGGTATACTGATAATTCTAGTATCAGTTTTTGAATAATTGACTGAGCTTTGCATAGATAAACAGTGGATGGTGGGTCTTGGGGCAAGCCACTGTATTCCTGCAAGTGACGTGTGTAAATTCCACCCCAGTCTGTTTGTTTAGCGAGATATATTGATTTTTAATGACAAATCTCCAGATACAGTGTAGCATTTTAGAGACATGCCATTCAAACAGCCAGCATTCTTTATGCATTTACCAATTTTTTTGAATTTATTTATTTTCGTTTTTAAGTTACAGTGCTTTAGATGAAAAATATTTATAGCATATGCCAATGAGATAATATTTTCAATTTTTTATAATTATACATTTGCTGGTGGCAGTGAATAGCTTGAACTTTCTTATTGATTGTCTATCTGATATAAACAACTATCCTTTTGCCATGGTGATGTAGAAGAGATTCTACATAAGCATGTTGACATTCTGCAAGTGCCCGATCTGTGCTGGAGTTGGGTCACTCCCAATCAATATTGGTGGCTGTTGTTTTCAGAGTACTTCCTCCCCCTTCTTTTTGAAATACTATCTATTGATTGGATGATTGACAGCAGAGATTTAACATAACTGTGACATTTCCTCATCCTGTCTGCAGTACAAGATGTTAAGCATGTGTACCATTTGAAAAATATTATGGCCTTCAACAGGTATATTTCCGTATGACAAGTGTTCTAAAAGCATTTTATAGAATTCCTTTAATCAGTACTTTCAGTTTAATTGGTTGAAATACATTGTGCAGATGAACTTTTGTAACATTTTCAACATCTTCAGAATACTAGTCAAGTTACACCCAAAATGGCACAAAGGAATTCATTTGCTAAAAGGGATTAAAATTTTGCAATATTGAAGGTTTAAAGGGAAATAGGAAGTGATTAAGGTACTTTGGTATAGAAGTGACAAGAAATTACAGAATGTTTTGAAGGAATTCCTTGTTCAGTGTAGATATATTTTTCTTCTTTTCAATCATGATCTTGGGGTCCAAGATGTGACCATAATCAGGTTTATACTTTTATGAAATCCTCAGAAAGCATAGGTAAAGGTTTATCCAATTGATACCAAACATCTACACAAAATACAATTTCACATTTTTCAAGCTGTAGCTCATTTTCAACTGGGCAAGGATATAGTATTATTACAAGAAACCATAGGATTTAATTTAAATATTTTAAATTTCACCAAGCAGAAGTCAATTTTCATGCATTTTCACCGTAGTGTAGATTTTCATGGCCCAGTCCTAACAATGGACTCGCTTGGAGTGGTGCAAAAATTTAATGGATCCATTTCTCAGCAAGATTCAATTGAAGCCTATATATAGAAACTCTTGGTAAACTGCATATTTGAAGATAAGAATTGATAACAGTATTCCAATAAAAAGTATGGCCATCAACACTTCAGTGGTGGTACTTCAAATATAGGTCTCATGTTTGTTTTACCGACCATATTGAATAACTTTCACTTGTTAGGAGTCTGTCACAAATCCTCCTCAGGCTGTAGGTCTCAACTTGTGTTGTATTAAGAATTAAGGAATTTAATTTATTATGATTGTATTTGATATGATCTGCTGAATGGGTGGTGTGATTTTTGTCGTGATGGTATCATTTTGAAGGGTTTATCAAATAAGAATTATCCACCCTAGGAATTGACAAAATTTTGATTTGCATCACCTAAGTTTTATATTAAAGTCTATGGAAAGAGCATGTTTTATTAAAATAGTTTTTTTTAAAGAAATTGTATTTTGTTATAAATCTTGTGATAAAAATTTACATAAACTCTCAATAATATTAATTGCAATCAATCATTTGCCATAGTTATTTTTAGAAAATTTAGTTTTTCCTTATTTTTGTCAAGGCAGATAACTCTTTCAAGAGGTTTTAAGTGCAAGCTTATGTGAATTTGATCGATTTCACTTTCATCATTATTTAACAATAAACATTTATCTTGAATCATGATCATAAAAAGATTCTGACACATCCAAAAATATCAACCTAGTTAATACACAAGTCAAGAGAACCACGTCCTCCTGGGCCTCCGTGGCCAAGTGGTTAGAGCATCGCGCTCAAAATCACAAGGCCTCTCGCCTTTAGTCGTCGTGGGTTCGAATCTCGCTCGCACTGATATATGTGAGAAAGTTTGCCAGTTTACTTTTGGAAGGTCAGTGGTCTCTTCCCAGGTAAATTGTATCCGGGTTCTCTCCTTCACCAATTAAAAACAAATTGGATGCCACCAGATAACTGAAAAAATTGTTGAGTATGGTGGAAAAACAACAAATAATAATCGTAGTCAGAGTCTACTGTTTTGCATTAAACACTGAACACATCAAAACTGTCAGGTATCTATTTAGAAAGCTGATGGCATTCAATGATTTTTCTTTGATTAAAAGACTAATCAGTGTCCTTTTGAAACAGTAAAGATACCCAGAATTTTTATCTGTCATAAATTTGCACTATAACAACAAACTGTTTTATCCTCCAAATATGCAAGAACTGTACAAAAAAAAACCAAAGTTACAGATCATATCTCAACTTTAAACAAAGATCTCTGCAATCTAATTATAATTCAATATTAGATTTGCTCGAATATAATTTTAGTTTGGTGATTAAAGTCTCCATACAATACAAGGAACTCTAAAATGATTTCAGTGTTTTGATCTTTGTAGAATTGTCATACTGGGCACCAAATTTGAAAAACTTTCACATGGGCACTCTTGAGTTCTTAATATTTTCTTTTAAAGATTTAATTTTATTTGTTTCCAATCCCTCAATTCTTGTCTAGGAACACTTGATTGTACAAGATGCCTGATGATTTATTTTCACTGTTACTGACAGTCTTTTCTTTTGTTTCTTTGCAGAATGCAGCAGCACCTAGTCCATTAGGTCAAATGAATCCTCAGGATGGTATGCCTGGGGGGCCAATGCCACCAGGGTTTTTCCCTGTAAGTACATAAAATGCATTGTCATTGTTGGTAATGGTTATTGTCATCATATGATCTTATGCTTGTGTCACATGAAAGATAACTCTCATTGCCTATCATCCTCTTTCAAAGGCTGCAAGAGTTACTTCCCTTGCACAAGATGTTGATTGACATTTAAGCACTGATTGAAGTTTATGGTTTATGCATATTCACCTCTTTTTGAGTAAAAAAAAATTTTTTTTACTGTTGACGTTGGAAAACCAAATGATGCATGTGAAGTTTCAAGTACTAACATGCAAGACAAATTTGCAAAAAAAAAAAAAAGTTGAACCTGAAGGCACATTAAGAGCACAATTGCACCCAGAAACTGCACTTGAAAGCACCTTGAAAGCTAGAGGAAGTTGTTTATAACTGTTGGAGTCTGTATATTATCTAGCCTGGAGCTTCTCAACAGTCCCCCCACGCCCAGCCACCTCCTAACCACCCCATGATGGGACAAAATCAAGTGAGTAGATTTCACCGCCACACCAGTCGTTGTGCTGCTCTCTGTATATCTATTTAGTCCTGTAGCATCTTTATGGTTCTTGTTTATGTATTTTTTTATTTATTTATTAGTTTTTTTGGGTAATATCCAGATGTATTTTACTAGATCAACCATTCTTATCTTCAGTTTCTTTTGTGTGTATCCCCCATTCTCTTACTGAGTAGACAAAACTTCTTGAAAATTAAAGTTTTTATGGAAAAAAAAAAAAAGCTACTGGTTTTTGTGGCGCTTTTGAACTATTAATTTTATTTTGTTAAGTAGCAAATTAATAAGGAGGCTTTTACTCCTGTAGTGAAGGCATCATATAGTAGTATTAACATTTCCCTTTGCTTACTGGCTTTTGCTAAATTTGGAGATTATATAATCTTGGTGTCGTCTGTATTTATTCCAAACTAACATTACGTAAATTGGGAAGTATTTCTTCAAATTACATTAAACCAAAACAAAAGGAAGTTTTCATTTTCAGGAGATTTTTTAATAAAGGAGAATTATATATCCAGTCTTTGTTTTGTTTATTCATCATAGAATAAGCAGAAGTTGAAACTGTGATGTTTTGTTCATGTTCAGTTTACGAAGATAGACAACTCCTGCTTGCTTTCTTAATATTGATTAAAAGGGCAGACAACATTTCATTTTTTTTTTGCCAGTGATTCAAGGAGCATAACTGTGTCATGCAGAGAATGAGATCATTCTCTGCACAGTGGGGAAGTTAGTGAATTGATTTGGAAAGTAATTGAATATCTCGGAGAAAAAAGGTAATTGAACATTGCAGAAGAAAAGTTGACTTGGCTGCAGTGATCAAATTTAGTTTATCAACATCCTTTTAAGTTAGATGCCAGAGGGAAATAGGAAGCTTCATTTGTGTTACAGACATGATCCTGGAAGTGTTTGTTGATTAGGAGAAAGAGAGACATTGAGAAAATAAATGTATACCAATTATCAGGGGTGTTTAGGCTTCAAAGACACTCAGAATAAAGAGTAATTGGATTTGAGTTTGTTTGCAAAGGCCTCACCAAAAACGAATTAATTGAAAATAATGGTGAAGAAGTTTTGAGTAAATATTTTCACAAGAGTGTATTTTCCAATGTGCTTTGGTAATGACAAAGTGAAGGCCGAAATTTGTAAAAAGTGGTAGGGAATAAAAGAGGAGAGTAGAGCGATTTGACTACAAAGCTATGAAAAGGTGGGATGTGCATTGCAGGAAGTATAGGTCTTGAAAGTCCATTAGTGTAACTGTGTTGAAGGCTGTTTTAAATTAAAGCTTTGAACAAGAGAGAATAAGATAGACCTTCAGGGTTGGTGAGAGATCGAGAATGGAAAACCAATGTGCTATTGCATTTCAAGGGTTCCCAGGAATTTATGATTAGCCAGTACCAATTACAAAGAGTGGTAGGGAAAATGAAATTAAAATCAATCACTACACATTTTTCAAAGAAAAAGTTTGAACATTGCATTTGTTAATTTATCAATATGCAAATATGATAATGGGCATTATTTGTCCAATAGAGTGCAGGGAAATCAATCTCATAAAATATTAAAACCAAATTTGATTATATCCATCAAATTATTGAAAAGAAATATTGACTTACCTGTATTATGGAAATATTCCTCGAATTCTCTTTGATTTGTGAATAACATGATTGCTCAGTTACCTGAAACATAAGGACATGCATAGAATAAATTACATGTCTGGAATAAATTAAAGTGTCATTGAAAAGGATTTTTTGTTGTAGGATATTGGGATAAGTTGAAGTTGTATTTGAATTTTGAAAGTTGCAGGAAATTCTTGAAGGAAATGAGGTTGAAAAAATTGAGAGGGAATTTTTTCAGTGAAAGAAGGACAACAAGAAGCTTTTAAACTTAAGGAGAACAATGACGGGAAAGAGTTGTAGAAATTGAGCAAACAAAGTAAGATATTCAGTGGTTTTGGAAGGACCCTATTAATACAAGGGTAATGTTTGAAAGAACTCGTGGTAGTTGAAGGTACTGGGAAAGCAGAATGGCTGAGCAGGATTTTCAACAACTTGGAAACCAGGAAAGGAGTTGAAGAAACAGGTTATTGAAGAGTTCTAGTAATTTTTGAAGTCTAAAGAAATAAGCTACATGAGTAAGACATTTTCTGCTGGTAAGAGAGAAGTGGCATGTACACAGAGAAACAAGGACAGTTTGGAGGAGAGACTACTTCCTGTCAAGAACTGTTACTCTTGCAGGATTTCTGGATGCTGAACATTTAAACCAATTTCCTAGATTTTACGAATTTATTCTCTTGATGAGTTGGGAAACAATTCCTAGATTTTACAGAATTTATTCTCATGAGGAGCTAGAGGGAGTAATTAGTTGATGTCTTTAAATTTGATGTAGACTTTCTTCACCAGCTTCCCCCCCCCCCCCCCCCCCCCCCCCCCCCCCCCATACAAAGATGGACGTTGACTTGAAAATCTGGGAAATTTGAATGGCAATATAGCATTCTTATTCTTGTTGCTGTTTATATTCAAAACTCTTCCAAATTTACAAAGATTATGTAACAAGTTGTTGACTTGTAATCTGGTTTTTTTATTGACTTGGAATTTGGTATGAGAGTGTCATTAGTGATCACCATACAACCAATGTCAATCGAAACGATTGGGGATTGACCAGGAGATTAGGAGGATATCCGCTACCTGGACACCAGAGATTGCAATATTGGAATTTTCATAAGAATACAAATGGTCAAAATCTCACCAAAAGAAATGTAGTTTTTATGTACTTGTTAAAGTCTTGGTAAAATTTAGAAGATACAATGCATACAATTTAGGTATGATATATAAAATGTCAGGCACCATCAAAGTTATCCCATTACACAGTGACACTGACAATTTCAAGGGAAATGAAATACAATAACTACAATTAAAACTTCATGAATATTCAGGTAAATTATGGGGTGTCATTGATTGGTTGAAAGAGACATTTATAGACTAATGCATTTATAATGGTGCAGGAAATGAGATATAGCTGTTGTCGCCAAGGGTTGATTAATTTTGTTATTAATATGATAGATTAAACTATTTTGTAATGATGTAGGTAACTAGGGATGTTTTGCATAGGGGATCTTTGTGAAAGATTATCATTTGGGACATGGTCTACTTGGAAAAAGTCTGAAGCCTCAGTATTGACATGGTCTGTTGAGGTGAGAGTCTGAAGCCTCAATTTTTGGTCGTAAGGAAGAGGAAAAGTATGGAGACCCATACATCAGGCATGAAGGATTGATGTTGCCATATTACTCCCCTCTCCCTCACTCCTCACTGCTTTGAATTTCAACCAACCAGACCATTAGATCTCAATACAGTTTAAAGAATTTTGGGAAATTGTCGTTTTGCCCTATGACATTATGATGAAGGATTCATTATTTCATCAGAACATACTTCAAAGAACAGATCGATTTGTTAATGAAGTATATCTTATTGACTTGATTTGAGATGAATGGGAGAAAGTCATTAAGTGAAAGAGAACACTAGAGCCATAGGGATGATTAAAAATTGAGGAAGAAGGTGGATAGAGAATTATTTTATCTCTGAGATACTGATAGAAAAGAGTACATGTAATGGAGTAAAATTAATGGAAAGGGGAGTGAATAGTGAAGATTGCTGGGAGAAAAAACCTCAGCCAATATAACCTCAAAGAACGTGAAGTTTACTGGATATCTCTAGGGAAGTCTACATCTTCTGAAAGCTTTATGAATAGAAAAGCTTTTCTCCAGTAGATCACATTATCATCCTACATCTAGGGGTGTTGCAATGAAATATTAGGTATTATAAAGATAGCTGTCAGAGAAACCACAAATGATCAGCTAATAGAAGATCCCTTTCATTTGATGAAGGACTTGGTTTATAGCTTTGACTCCAATCTACCTATCTCATGCTGTTCTGTTTTGGTACATTGCACTGCAATATATATAATGGATGTCAGTGCAATTTATTAGTCTGCTGGTTCAGGCCCAAAATTGAATTTGATATAAATGAGGAATTGTATAAAATAAGAGAATCTTACCTTGCTTAGTTCCAATAATGAATTGCCATTGAATCAGTCGTGTATTTTTGTATTCTGGTAATAAATCCTCACCAAATTTAATGCTTCATTTGCATTGCATAATCACTCAATTGCAAAATTTCAAAACACATAGCACATTTCCCTGAAACAGTAGATTAAAGAAATGGTGTTCTTTTTCTTTCTTGGACAGATAACATCTTCAGGGGTTTTACCTCTGAAAAGGTGCATGATTAAAGATGATTTCTTGCTCACATAATCCAGAAAGTGGAATATCACATTGCTCTCTCAAAGGAATGCATTTTTCATTAAATTTCATGGTAAATTTGCTGAAGGACTGCACTGGTATCCTGATGAATTGAATTCAAGCCTCCTTCACGCCAATAAACTTAATGAGCTTCTCAAATAGCCTAGCCACGGTATCACTGGTTATAGGCCTCAATTCAAGTTCCCCCAAAAATACAAAATTGGGATGTTTTGTCATTTTGGAATAGGTCCTGTTGACTGGTTGTCTCTTCAATGGCTTTTTGTCTTCTGTGATCAGTTTTGTGTATAATTGCTGAAATATTCATGTCAGCCCTGTCAGTTAAGCAGAACATAATTAATCCTTTGGCGTGCTGGGGCTTCTCTTTGGCAAGCCTGTAAAATGAGAGGACAAGAGGATATGAAACTTTACACACTCACAAAGAGTCATTTGAAAAATGTTTTCATATATACATTTTGTATTGGCTGCTAACAAGACCTGGAAATAACCAAGCAAAAAGTTCTTTCATTTAAAAAAGATATCAATTTCAATGCACAATCCTTTGATGTTGCTTACAGTGGCACACAGAATATACTCAACTGTTTGTCCTGTAGGGTTCTTTTTATCAACATCTTCAAAGCTACACTACATAATACATTCCCATGCAAGAATCACCATACAGCCATATGATATAAATATTATTGACCATTCCCAAAGGGATTTCCAGAGGTTTTTTCCTCACAGAGTAGTTTAGGTTCGCATGTTGCTTGTGATTATATTGTCTATGCTTGGGCTCAAGTCTCTTTTTTTATTATACCAGTATCAAAGTACCAAGTTATAATCAAATGGTTTTTGAAGTGATTTGCATCCTTATTGCTATCTTGAAGCAAACTCATCAAGAATATCAATTTACCCAGATGAATACACAAAGTATAGGCTGCTGTGCAAGGAGTTATTAGCTTTCAAGATTTGGTTGCCATTAAATTTATGTCTCAATGAAGCAGCTGCAATAACTAAGGCCTGAAGCCCCCACTCTGGTTTGGTATTGCAATGTTTATCTCGCTTTGGCACTCTGAAGTGTGTTTGAGAGTCACTAAAAAGTTGTCTGCTCTTATCTTGATGCCTGTGACATGAAAGCATTAGCAAGGAAAACGAAGGAAAATGATATATTTGTGCTGCCTCTCGCCCTGATCTATTATTCCCACTAACTTTTATGCAATCTCAAAACATTCCAACTTATCATAGCTGTGCAGATATATGTTATCAAATTTAACATACTGGGTAATCTGAATTCAGGTTAAAAAATATACCAAAAAAAAAAAAAAAAATAAGTTTCAGGAAAATATACTTACCTTAATCGAGTCAAGATTATATCACTCCTTGTTCAACCATGTATTATCTATTTTTCTGACAAAACTGGTAACCACAGAAATAGCCGTGACCTCTGAAAGGACATTTTCAAACAACCTCTAGAAGTCCTCAATGTTCTGTAGAGAGATACACGTTGAAATGTGAAATGGTTGTGATAGAAATCAAACGGTGCTTTTTGTGGGAAGATATAAACAGAACTGTCACGTCACTTGATCTGTCTCATTGGCTTATGCATAAATGGAAGTAATTGCGTATTTTACGATATAAGATACATTTGCCATTGAAACTTAGTCTAATACTGCTAAGCTAGAGAGATTCATATCAAATTTTCATTACTGAACATCCATAAATTTCTAAGCTTTTCATAAATACATAATTCAGAATATTAAAGGGTTTTCGTGATTAAATAGTGAGGCTTGAATGTCGTTTTTATTAAAAGATGTTATCAATGCAGAACTATACAAACATATGTCATTATACACTTCCAAGGGCAGATAGAATGAATACTTTGATTATTAAATTACTTTGTCCAACAATATTAAGTTTTTTTTTACAGCGGTAATTATGGGAATTTTTCCTTTTTTTACCCTACTCTCCAATTCTCTTCCCTGAGTGTGCTAAAATTAAAGTGTTGTTGAACAAGGGGTTTTATCTCGTTGAAGGGAGAATTACTTGATAAAATTTGTGTGACAGCAAAATATGTGATTTGAATATAGTCAAAGATTTGATTTCCCAGTAATGTGTCTGCATTTTTAAAATCTAATTTGGGAATTGATTGCTTGTGCGGAGTTTTGATGAATGTTATCTTCTGCTTGTCTTAGCACAATGAAAGGAACTCTTCTCTGACTTTGCTCAGTATCTTTCTGTATGGGTCTAATGGAAATGGGGAAAACTGGAGAACTTTCAAAGAATATCATTTAGTCATAATAGCAGAATGGGGTTCCTTTCTCAGGCTTTCAACTGCAAAATCCAGCACACTGTGATTTCTAGAATTGAATGTTAACAAATTCAAGAAATTCTTCATTAGATTGTTGATTAGGTATAACTTGTCCATAGGAAAATCACCATGTTGCTGTTGTGATATTCATGCAGGGGATTGAATCGTATTTGACAGGAAATAATTTGAGACATCTGGTTAACTTGAGTAAAGTAGATTCTAAAACCTGCTCAAAAATATGCCCAATTTAGACAGGATCATGTCATAAATGAATTTCAATCATGGTAACACAAGAATGTTTAATAAAAGAAGTTGTGCCCTGTCTTTTATCCTTGACTTGAAATAGATATTCTTTAGATGTTCGTGATGCATGCAGTTTTATGTAATGAAGACTCTTGATCCTCAGAGATGTATTCTGATAGATTTTGTGGTGAAACAGGTTGTATTGTACTCTGATAGAAAGTTGTTACAAAATGTTGCTTACCAGGTTTAGGGAAATGGATTTGCCATTAGTGTGTTCTTGGACATGCAGAGGGCAAACTTCATCTCCTCATCAGAGTCGCATACTGCAAGATTTTAATCTGTAATGCACCAAGAAGTCAAGTGAATCCCCCAGATAGCACAGCACAACAAGAGCATCTGAGAATGATATCCAAGGGAAAATACTTTTGATTAACGAGGGAAAGATAGGCTTTTAGTCCTCCTCGCAAGTGATACAGTGGTGTGATAACTTCACTCCATGACTTTTGTGATGTTCCAAAAAAACTAACAGAAGACAAAGAGAGTTTTTGTTTTGCGATATTAAAATGTAAATGAATAGTTATTTACATTAATTAAAACTCGTGTTACATAGTCGTTATCATAAATTTTCTTGGGCAAGAAAATAATTATTCAATACATGGAGTTTACTTGTCACCTTGTCTTTTATGTAAGAGTTGACTGTCACATTATGAATTCAGAGCATTCCTGAAAAAACCTGTCTGAAGCTGCTCTCACCTTGAAATGAGAAAGGAAAAACATATTAATTAAAAGGAAATGGAATTTACTCATCGTTAACAAAGTTGTTTTAAATGATTGAAAAAGAAAAACCAATCAAGACTTGGTAATTTCTCTAATTTTATGATTTGAAATTTGTTATTTTTCAGCAATTCATGTAGATGTATTCATAAAAGCACCCAATCTTTTGCTGCTTTTAGAGAATTATCAATATTTTCAGAATAAACTGTGTGATTTGATTTTATCTTTCCAATTTGATGGTTATAAATTTTGAAGTCACATGGATGCATGATGTGTTTCAAGTTTGTTACAATGACGTTTTCTCTCTTTTCAGCCTTTTATGTCTCCTCGATACCCAGGTGGGCCGAGGGGCCCTGGCCCCGTTCGAATGCCGCCCAATCAAGTTGATTTCAATGTAAGTTTTATAGATTAGTTATGGCACATGCTTGCTGTTCTTGTCAACAGAAAATTCCTTCACATGTTTCATACAAGGAATGGAATGTTTGCTTTATCAGTGTACATTTTCAAGGAGGATGTTATTCGGATTTTTTTGTGCAAATCTTTAAATTAGTAAATCTTGAAGATAAATAATTTTTAAATTCCTAGTGTATATTGAAGACTTCCCAGGGAATTGTAGGGAATTTGGAGCTGAGTTATGGCATCACATAAGCCAGGAAATAATCCATTACTGATAAATTCTAAGGTTCAATGGCAAAATAACAGTGGGAGAGTTTCTGAGAGAAAAATGTGTGATATGTCATTTTATTTTTGCCATACTTGCTGGATAAGGCAACCATTTTTTGTAGAGCAGATGTGTTTTTATTTGGTAAGATTAAAGATATGAAGAGAACTGTCTTAAAGCTAGGCTATTGGTTTGGTTTGGTTTGTGTGTGTGTGTGTGTGTGTTTATGGGGGGGGGGGGGGGGGGGGGGGACTTTGCTCAGGCTGCGTATGGGGGGGGGGGGGGGGGGGGGACTTTGCTCAGGCTGCGTATGAACCTGTTGCAGCAATGCATGTCATTTAAGTGTCATTGAAGATACTGTTACTTACATGCACTACAAGTTTTAAATTCTGAATGTGAATACCTAATCTTAGAGGATTTTGATTTGTTTCTTGTAGCCACCAGGAAGTGGTTCAGGACCAATAATGCCTAACAGTATGGAACCCCGGCCAGGTAAATACAATGATTGATTGATTGTTTTACGTACCAGTAATGAAATATTGCCAACTTCAGTATATGCGTCAGAGAGAAATCAAGAATTCATTAAATTACTGATCAGAATGAAGGAAGATGTGGTTTTTTGTATAATTATAGTTAAAAAGTTAAATGGCAACATCCACTCTGAGTTTGTTAGTATAAATTTCAACATAGATGTTTGCTATAAGGAAACCCTCTCAACCCAGTGCATATGAAATTATAAATGCTTTCAAAACCGATTGATTTTTACTTGAAAATGGAAATCAAAGATCTGTGGAAAAAAAGAAAGTCAAACAAGCGTAACATTTGATCATTCTTCTCTTCCGTTAAAACAGTTTGATATAGTATGTTTTTCCCAGTCGAATGTTATGGAGGTACAGATATTACATGCTCAATTTAAAAAACAAAAAGCAATAAATATGTTCTTTTCCTGTTTCTTTAATGCAGCAGAGTTTGCTGGTAAGTTTGCTGTAGTCTTATAGTTTTACTAGCAACAAACAATGTCTCTTTCCAAAGATTTCTCCTCCTGTGTTTAACTTGAGATGTTATGGTGTATTTACCCTCTGATTGACATCACACTGAATTACCCAGTAACCAATATTTTACCAACCTCACTTCAAGCACATAGTTTTCTGTGCTAATTGTGAACAACTACATACATGTTCAGAAGCAGCATCGATCATAGATTTCTTTCTTTTTTAAAATTTTCTTTTTGTATTTTTATTTTTTTTTTGAAAATTGCGAACCAAAAACTGGTTCTCTATAATGTCTTGCACCTATTTGACATGGCATCGGGACAATTCAAGCTTGAAATGGTTCTGTCAGTAGTGTAATTGCAGTTCTATTGATCATGGGCGCTCGAAAACTTTTTTTTACTGGTACTGTGAAAGAACTGTTAATGAAGAAGTGTTCCATGTGATTTCCACAAGGACTTCCCGTGTTTGCAGGATGTTGTAGTTTGAATTAGGAATTGTGTAGCAACATGCTACAGCATTGCATAACAAATTGGACAGAATTATTGCTCCCCTGTCATTAATCCTAGGAATTGAATTAGTGCAAACAGTTTGTAATGCTATTAGCATAACTTAGGGTACCATATCCACACCCACCATCAGAGATATGAAGAAAGAAAAAAGTTATCACCTGACATATTTTTGTTTGGGTTAGGGGCATACTAAAATAGATCTGTGGATTTTGTTCAAACTTTGCATACATGAAAAGAAAATGAAAATTGATCATGGTAATGTTTGATCAAGGTAATTAGGATGTAAAGTGGTTTCCATAGGCAAAAACAATGGAAAACTCTGACAAAAAGCCTAAGTTTGCATCACTAATTATTCTCGAAAGTGATTACTTGGAAAATTTCTGAAAGTTTTTTAGCGGAAATTGTTTCTGTGGCACTGTCATCTAGGATAGAAAATTTTATGGCATGGCAGTCTGCCTGAAGATGATGAGCTAGACAAAAAACAACTTTGGTGATAAAATATTTGTGAAAATCTTACTGTTAATTTGGTGACTATGACAGGCTGTAGAAAATATATAATCAATAGGGATGTATTCTTTGAAATAATTGATTTACAGTCACTAGTATAATTGATTTTAGAAATGAGAAGGATTACAGCAATGCAGGGGTGTAGATTTATACATTCTTGGCTAGTTGGTTACGAGCGCAAGCAAGATTTGTCCTCCACCCCATTATCTCCATCAGTTGGACAATATCCTCGCACTGCTCCATCAGTTGGACAATATCTTTCAGTATGCAAGATTGTGAATTGCCAAACAAATTAAGGCCTATTTCATGTAGCTGAGAATTTGCATGGCATGCATACTTGGTCAAAAGTTACATGTGGCCTAATCTAGAGATGAGAATTTGACTTCCTTCAAGCAAATTGGACATATGTTGTTTAAACAACTTTTGAAAGGTCATTACATCATTCAGTGTTAAAATCTTAGTTCATAGAACAGTTTTATGGAAGAAACACCAAAGCCATTTCTTTGGTCCATTAAGTTTACAGCTTGGATAACCTTACTCCTAGAGAATGAAGTCAAGTAACAAAGGTTCAAACCATGTACATCAAAGACTGCTGTGGTTATAAAGTAGTGAATCAACTACAGTCAATCTAGGTTCACCTTAAATTACTCCTAATGTGGTTTTCACAATTTGGTGGTAGCAAGGTTGAGAAATAAGTATAGTAAATAGATAAAGCAGTGGTAGGAAAAATAGCTCATATTATGATACATTAGGGTGAAATGTTGGAGGTAATGTAATTTTCTTCATTTTAAGTACAAGCAAATGGAAGCAAAGTGATACAGGGCAACTAAAACATGGCAGATTTTTGTTCAAGAACTGTGAAATGAAGCTTTTCCTTTTAGTGTATTACTTCATGTAGAAAAGGATTTCCTGTGAAGCTTTGATGAAAAAAGTTTTTGAAGTACCAGGTTTATCTAGGGGTTATTGGAATGCTTGATTAGAAATATTTACAATAATAAATGATTGATTGCATTCTTGAAGCACGTTTTTATGCACATTTGAAGTCCCAGGCAATTGACTTCGAAAGGCAGAGTCCTACCCACCAGACAGGGAAATATTAACATTTACAGAAAGACAAGCAATGTAATTCTAGCATGACAAAACCAAAGAAGAAAATGTTCTTGGCAAACTGTTGGGTATAATATCCTCTCTGCTAGAGTCATAAACTGTGATGCAAAGTGCATTACCAGAAAACAGATGATACAATTAATTCTGAAATGGTACATGTCAAAATGGCATATGCTTATGTTGTTTATAGCTGTATTCTTAATGTGCACAACACATCATTACCTTCTGGTTTCTAAAAAATACAAAAAACAGAAGAAAATAGCAGGTGTTTAACTTAAAAAAAGACTACAGATGGAAACCCTTTTCCTCCTCTCAAGTCTAGGAGTAGGAAAACTCTGGTTGCTCCTTCGTAACCAAAAACAGTGCTTAGACTGTATCCACTACCTGCACATTGACAAAATGTTTTCATAAAACTTTAGTCAAAAAAAAAAATCATACCTGATGTTCATTTATAATCCAATTTTGAATAGATTTCTCTGGTAGTGTGTTCATGTCTCTCGTTTTATGTGAACCTCACAAGCTGAGAACTCTAACAACACCACAAGCCCATTAGAAGCAATTAGGACCTTCTAAACCATCACAGGTTATATCCATTAGCTATCAAATTGGAGATTTTGAAGTCCTGCGTAATCCCTGACAAATAAATTGCATTTCCTCACCTGCTCTACTATCCAGTAGTTAGAGCCAAGGATGGCTGCCAGGGGAGGTAACCCAAAACTGCAGAGCGAAAAAAAACAAACCAAAATTATATTCATTCAAATGAAACAAGAAATGCAATGATAAGGTGAAACAAGTCATTTGGGTTTTCAGTTATCTGATTTGATAAGGTAATAGGGATCTATTTTGCAAAGAGTTTCCTCTTTAATCCCTCATGGCACATTCCACATTATTTCATATTCAAAGATAAAAAGTCTGATTATACAGGAATTCTCTTATCAAAGGCAACATTGTTGACAAAGTGTACACACATACAAGCTTTAGTTTACATTGACTGTAGGATCGAAGCAGAAGACTGAATCTTACCTCTGTCTTATGGGCAGGGAACTTTTACAGGGTGTATCCATCTTAATAACTAGCCTCCAGGAACACAAACAAGCAATTACACAAGTTTATCTAAATGTAAATACCCTGTCTGCCACTGTTTAACCATGGCTAGAGTTCTGTGTCAAAATTTTACATGAAAAAAAGGCCCTCTAATCAATTTTACCACTTCAAGGAAAGGCTTTTTTGGTGGAAGACAAACTTGTCTCACTCGCTTTCAATTATAGGTTACACATTTCAGAGTTGGAAAAACATCAACTGCATGTGCTTGAAAAAATCCTCATGTCTTTTCAGATGTAAACAAAGTGAAAAGCCCCCTTAAAAACTTGGTTTCCAAATTATCCAGCACAACTAATTAAACTGTAGTATCTAAGCAAGGAAGAAATTACCCTCTGATGGTGGTATTATGGACAAAGACAAGCTGCACTTAAAGGCTTTGCTGTCACAAGACATTTGAGTTTAATGACAAAAGATATATTGTAGCACAGAGAACCTCTCATTTACTGTAAAAAGAAGATATCCGAGTTGTCTGTAAATTAAAGAAACTTGATTATGTCAATAAAAATTGCATTAGAATGCAAAAGGTATAGTCTCTGGGGATTTAAGAAAAAATAAATAATGGAGTTTAATTTGGGGAGTTCAGAGAGAATTTTGACAGTGCCAAACACACAGAGAATTTTTACCTGGATTGACAAGCATCTCCACTTACCTTTCCAAGTCAGTGAGTCTATTCACTTCTCCGCATCTATATTTTCCCACACAAAAAAAAAAAAGGACACTCAGCTGTATGCAATCGCAAAATATTGTCAGTTAGGATCTTTAGCATCAACAAACAATTTTATCCTATGCAGGAACAAAAAAACGTAAACACTTCCACAACACGCTAGAGTCAATAATCACTAAGGCAGGCAATTGTTGTGTACCCAACACCACACCAAGTATCATTAATTTTTTTCCCCCCAGTCTTCCTCCAATTTCATTATGACTTTGTGGAGATGGCATGCTGATCTCGGCTGATTAATTTCCTGCTAGGTTAATAACAGAAAACCTTAAAGGTGCCCATTACTGTAACAACTTTGCATGCTTGTTACACTGGTAAAAAAAGAAAAAAAAAAAGGCTTTTTCTCCTGTTGTCAGAAACAGAATCTCCCATGCCCTGTTATGAAGTATGAGGTCTCCTATCTTGAGATGGTTATTGAGCAAACAGCTTTCTTTTTATGAGAATGTGATTTATCTCACTGTTTAAGCCTTTTGCTTTTTCATGTTCACAACATAATCATGTCAGATTTTTTCGAATAGCAAGGGGAAAATTGCAAGTCGTATATAATGACAGTCTTACGATCCCTATGCAGCACACCAGATAAAAAGGAAGCGGGTGTTCGTTTGAACTGCTGCTACAAATAATCAAACAGATTCCAATGCTTGACTTTGATGATTGCTGAAATTACTTCTGTCAATAGCATTCTCCTAAAAATTATAATATAAATTGATTGTCAATTGGGGCTTTCAATGGGAAATCCTTGTTTGGATCTGACAAGTCATACTTGACCGACAAAAAAATTTTTTTTAATGCAATTTATCAAAGAAATTTTTGATTTTCAATTGAAGGTGCGTAAAAGTTTTTCTGGGTAATATCCATTAAGCCCTAGTTTTATTCTCCATTGATTTTGATATTTTATCATAAAAATTGGATACTCACCTTCCTAAATAGGTTTGATTTTTTTGTATGTCCATGATATTGCGAAAAACATTTTCCATTAGAATGATACAGGTGGCTTGGATATAATTTCCACCCTGATTTATTAAACCGAAATTGAATTCCTCTGAAAATACGGTAATGTACGCTACATCCAAATTGATCATGATTTCCTGAGAGGAGGAAATAAAAGATAGTTCTATTAAAAACAAATGAAAAAACCCCAATACCACTCTGTGTTATCTGGTAAGTTTTGATGCATCTTGAAGGCCTGAACACCTATGTGTGCTGATGACAAGCTGATTCCAGAATTCCAGCCCTGATGGACACCTGCCCCCCAATCTCCCACCATGTTTTCTGATGGCTGCTTGATAAATCACACACTTCAGAAAATTACTAAGTTTCCAGAATTACCGGCCTTTTTTCTTTTTTTTTTTTTTGGTTATGTGGGTTACATTATCCCTATGTAAATCTCACTTACTCCTCATGTGTGTTTCTTTCACAGGCGGTTTTTGTCTTTCTGAAATGCTAGGAAGATTCTTCTGGTCTTGCAGTGACAAAAAAATGATTCCTGTGTATCGCACACAATCTCTCGGAAAAACACGGTTTAATGCTTGTATTGCTTATCATAAATCCCATTTACCAAACACTCCATAATCATAAAAAAGAAAATCAGGCTCATTTAAAATTCTAGTCATCAGAGGAAGTCTGGAATTGAACATGTTTGAAGGTATAATTTATGGTCATGAAAACTGAATGACCTATTGTGTATTACTAAAGTTATTTGGTGGTTTTTGTAATAGTTTTTAACCTCTCTGTTCATGATACTTGATATAAAGGAAAAATGAGGGGCAGATCAAACCGTAGTTGAAAGTGCCAGTAGTCTTTGGAGAGTAATCAGAATTACCCTTTATATTTTGTATGTTTTATGCCATTAATTAGGTGACCCATCAGTGTTGAGGTTTGGTTAGCTGAATTTTTCCTGGGTTACACAGCATTTTTCTTCACTGTTTTAATACTAATTACCAATTGTTTCCCCAGATATCTGATAATGTTGTCATTCAGATTATAAACATTAATTATGCTCATTAATGTTATCTTAAATTAATAAATGGATGTACATTTTATTATTATTATTATTTGCTTGAAATAATTATTTTTGAAGGAAGTAAATTGGCTTTAAAAGAAAAAAAGGTGTGGTGGTGATATTGCATGTTTCATTTTGATAAATGCAATTAAACATATCCATGGTGATTTTTCTGTCTGTTTCAGGTCACCCTGGCATGGGTCCGATGGGTCCTAGGATGCCACATGGGAGGATGCCAGGGCCTATGAATCCCGTGGGTAGATTCTGATCATTTATGAAGACTCTTTTAGAAAGTTGCCTGTTAGAAAGAATTCTGAGACCAAGAAATGTCCATTAAAAAAAAACACAAAAAAAACCCATGAAGACATTTACATCAACTTTTGAATAAATTATAATTATTTTAATTATGTTAATGTCTATGGTGTTAAAATTTACCTGCGCTGGAATGTCTAAATTCCTTGTTTTTTGGGGGTTTTTTTCAGTATGATTCATTAAGTTACGGCGGTATGCGAGGTCCACCACCAAACAACATGGGCCCAGGAGGGCCTATGCCTCCCATGTCGATGTAAGTCAGAGCTTTAACACACAAGAAGGCAGTATACTCTGTCTGTGACCATGACAGTAAGATGTTTCTAGTATATCAGTACAAAGACATGTAACTGTTTTCTTTGTTTCTTTTTTAGGCCAGGAGGTCAAGGAAGTAGACCTTGGGCACCAACCACATCATCAGTACGTAGTCAAAAGGGGTTGGGGGTTACGGATTTGGTGTTAAAAGAAGACTATGATGGGGGGGGGGGGGGGGTGTATGTTGATATCAAAACATTGTGTTTGAGTACTGTAAATCATGCTTTGTCATCAAAAACTCCATTTCCATGTAATTATGCTCAACATGAAAATAAAGTTCTCTTAGGTAATAAGTTATTTTGTGTATAAGTTATAAAAGAAAAAAAGAAAGATTGCTTTAGGAGTTTCAAGTTACTGCCGGAATACTGATTTTCGTCGAATTATATACATACCTTTACAATTTGATAGCCCTATAAATTTTCGGTTTCTAGCAAGATAATATATTAAATGGAAAAAAATGAAAGATATGACAGATTTTTTTTTTTACAATTTGTTGAGAGATGATGATGATGCAGAATTTCTGTGACATCAGACATTAGATTTTGGTGTCTAATTTTAACGACATAATTTTGTCATTTTAGATAAATTACTCATCAGCATCGCCAGGCAGTTATAATGTAAGTAACATCTTTTTGCAGTTTGCTTAAAAGAATATAAAGATATAAAACAAGGTGTGGAATACTATTACCTTTGAAAATATTTAGACTGAATTGACCAATGTGTGTTTACAGGGTCCTGGAGGAGGGGGCCCCCCTGGAACACCCATCATGCCAAGTCCACAAGGTATGTCGCCAAAGAAATCGGGACAGAGGGGTATACTCTGTAGTCAGAAAGCAACATCAGAGCAAGAAGCTGTGGTATTTTTTCTTCTCAGTCACATTGAAGAAATCTCTTGTGAAGGATTTTGTTGGGGGGTTTGGGGGATGTTTGTTGCTAGGTAGACAATTTCATTTGGTTGATGAGCTTACATGTACTTACTGGAAGCCAATAAAATCCACAGTATTCTTGTATGGTATAATACAGTGAAATGTAGAAAATACTGGTTGAATGTGGATATGAAGGGAGATAAATCTTGCTATATGAAGAAATTTATATGGAACTAAACCTGTAGTATTTTGCTTTATCTTGTGAACAAAATATTTGTATGTGTACACGTAGACAGATACCACAAGCATAATGTATGTGGAAAGAAATTGGTTTGGTTCTTTTTTAAATTAATGCAGAAAGTGTCATATCATATGTGTGCTTGTGCATACTTTTTGGGAGAGAAAGAAATAGTGTGAATGATTTGGAAATATACAAAGGCAGGAGCTAGGGTGTTGACTGTTGTTTATGAATTCTCTGTAGGATCTCAAGGGCCGTTTTCTCCTGCCAGCCATCAACGAATCGGGTCAAGGCCAGGTGACTACATCTCCAACGACAACATGCCGGGTACTACAGTGCTTTCAGATTGAATTTGTGTTTTGGTTTTATAAGTGTGCCTTCTTTTTTTTTTGAAAGCTTGATAGGAGTTTTATTTTTCTTCATTTTCATCCATTTTAAAAATCATATCAAATCACCTCAATTTGTTTTTTTGTTGTTTTTTTTTTTTACCCAGATTTTCAGTTATTCTGTTTTAATTTTATTTTAGTAATTGAAATGAGAAAAAAGAGAAATCCCTCTGAAAGCATGTAGTACATGCTTGAGAAATCTTGCAGCATCTGTAGAATATAGTGTGTTCAATCTGCCAGTATAGAGGTGTGCTCAATGGGCATTTGACACTATAGTGTAACAAAATAACAAAAAGTGTACATTAAATGTTGTTTCAAACCAGTTATCTTCATAATTCTGTTCATGCCCTTTAAACTTGTTACAATCTCTACTCTTTATCTCAAAAAATCAAATTGGTTTTTATTCAAATTAATATCTACAGTTGTACTAATTATTTTAACATGAAAGTTGAACTTAACATCAGTTACCCATGTATTCATTGTTAAAAAAAAAAAAAAGACTTGTTTTGATTTCGTTTTTGAAATTCATAGCCACACAACATTTGGCATCATTATTCCTGTTCAAATACAACATTAAGTTCTCAAAATAATTCAGTGTTATTTGAAAGACGTGATATTGAAGTAAAATGGAATTTGAAATAAATTCCCGACAGGACAGTTAAATCAGTGACAAGATTCAGTCCATGTTAAGAATGTCATACACTGCCTGCTTTCATTTCTCTGCATGTTTTTTTTTAATTTAATTTATAAAAATTAATTGCTTAAAACTTGTACTTCTTGCAAAAAAAAATCATTAAACCATCTTTCACTATAAAAACTAAAACTGCAATGCAGACATTTAATTTAGAAATTCAGTGACTTCAGTCACGTGACTAACGTGAAAGAAATAGGCTTAGTTGTTTCCATTGCAGTATTTCTCTGATTGTGTTTTTCTCCTTTCTTGTTTTCGCTACTCAGATGATGTTGAACCACAAAAGATGCTTTGTTTAGGTAAGAGAAGCCGTAAGAAACAACATGGTTTCTTGTGCAGTGGTTGATAATGGTTGACCCAGGCTATTGGATGTGTAACATTTCTCTCCAAGTGCTTTTCAGTAGCTTTTGTGATTTTCCAAAACAAAATGCTTTTTTTTTTTTGGCAAATTTAAGGGAAAACTGGTTGGGTTTTTTTCTTTTTACTTTTTTTTTTTTTTCTTTTTTTTATTTCTATTTTGTGCAAACTCTGATGCAGTTTAAAAGATTTGTTCCCTGCTTTGCACTGATGAGGTTTGCATGAGTCACCTTTGCAGAGGAAATGCTTGAAGAATAACCCAAACCAGTTTCTTAACAAAGACATTTGATAATTTCTTTTGATTGCTTTTAACAAAGTCCTTTTACAGTTTACTTATTTCTTGCAGAATTCACCAAATGTTGTTGAATAGAGTACCATGACTTTAAAAGAAATAATGTCAATTCTTTTCTCATGACCTGCCAACTTGTTCTTGATTTTTCCAACCGATTAATGATGCATGGTTGCATGGAACAATGCATGAACAGCATGTCACAGCTCTATATACTTGGACATGTTATTGAAAATTGATTCAGCGATACCTTAGTATAATGTATTTCAAAGCTCGAAGAAATATTGGGATTCAGTTATAAGGCTCTAAATTACATGGTTTGTACATGTGTAAAGTTTTTACAGTTTGCTAGGAATTTGGCAGATCCACATTTAACTAACATACGAGTTCACATGTATTCTGTGAACACATTGTCTCCTGACAGAATGTATAATATTCCAATACCGAGATTATGCACCAACATAAGTTTCAGAGATTTCACAGCAGTACCAGCTAAATCACTGAATATACACCTATCAATATGCATTACTATTCAATAATATACCAAAAGTAAAAGTTGTCTCCCTTATTCAGCAGAATTTACAAAAGTCATGAGATCAAGTTTTAAGTTTTTAAAAAAAAAAAAAAAAAAAAAAAAAAATCTTTGTTAAAAAGCTCTTTGTTTATATAAGTAGCATTTTGACAAACAAACAGATTTAGGTAACAAGGAAATGTTTTGGCTAGGTGGTGGTTTACAATATGTTGATATTGTCTTTCAGATTCTACAAATTCAGGAGACGGAATGTACGGCATGATGAAACCAGGAGGACCAGGATTGCCGGGTATGACAGGGGTAAGTCGCAACGCCTGCTGAAAGACAACCTACAAAGTGTTTACACAAACTAGACACATTCCTTTGTCAGTCGTCTTTTTTTTTTTTTTTATACAATGTATTTGATGGTGAATATATTTTAATATCAGTACACTCACGTAAAGTGAGCCACATTCAAAAAGAAAGAAGTCTACTCTTGATGGCAGTTTTTATGGTAAAACAGTTGTTTACTGATGGCTCTATTGTCTGCCAGATCTTGACTTTTATTTGTGAGCCATCCAAAGATGGATACCAGTATCAATATATATGTACAGTTTATATGAAGAAATTCACCATCAATAATTTTATAGTATAAGAAAGAATTGTTAACATGCAATGTTAAAACCTCATAATCATGTGCTGTAATATTTCAGCAGTTCCCTGGCATGCCGGGTGGACCTGAGGGAGGAATGGGGATGGGGCCAGACATGGGGCAAGTTATGAATGGTGGTGAGTAACCTGAGAGGGTAGAGATAGTAGAAGTTATGAATGGTGGTGAGTTACCTGAGAGGGTAGAGATAGTAGAAGGCTGGGTCACTCCACAGAAGTCAAAAAAATATCTAGAAGCCACAGTACATTTATCAAATCACCAATGTCAGATGACCTACAGTAAAATCGCTCTCAAATTTTTGGGGCCTTCTCAATCATAGAGGTGGTATCATAAAAAAAAACCCATGCAAATGTGTTCCTATTGGAAAAAAAAAATGACACCTTAAAGAAGGTTGTTTCAGCAATATTGTATGCATTTTATCAGAGATACTGATGGGACTTAATCAGCAGTTTGCCCACAGTATGCATTTATAGAATAATAGGTGAATGCGAGTTGTAGCAATGGTGAGCTTCATAATAAAACGTGTAATGAAAATGGAGAGAGAACATATATACAATACCAAGACTGATTGTCTCTTCACCAAATATTGATTATCATACTGTTTCCACACCAAAAACCATGAGCTATCCACCTTCAAAAAGTATTATAGTCTTGAGTTTACTTTTATGGCTTCAGTAGCTAGCAGATTGATGGGAAATACCAGTCTAATTTTTTTCGTTTTTTTTTTTTTTTTTTTTAAATCTGCATGCCAACATAAAAAGTCATCATTATAACTAGTGTAAAATAGGTCGGATCCCTGTGTTATATCCGTGTTTGTGATTTAAAGATGTTCTTATATAACCTGTATGATGGGTGGCTTGGTGCTAGGTTTCGGAATAAGAGGACAACAATGACACCTCTGAGTTAACTTTAGGTCACCTACTGTTATAAATAGGTTGAATTTGCAGAAACACACCGATACTGAATGTGGTGAATTGATCATTTCAATTGTATCCATCTTACATTGATAAAGTTGCTGCTATGGACAGAGAGCAGTAAACATTGTGACTGCACAAATTTTATGTATTTTATTTTTGTTCACATCCTGAATGGTTGAACTCAATAGTGGGTTAATATATATATTACTCAATATCTGTTAGCAGTAATATGAGTTTTGTAAAAATAATTGAACAGAATTAATTTTCAATGTGAATAATTTGTAGTACATCTTTACAGTTTGTAGGGGCATCAGGTTTTGTACAAGAGAATGTCTGTATTTGTGTTGATTGAATATTTCTGATTTTCAGGTGACTTGGATGGCATGAAGAATTCCCCCGCAAATGGTCCAGGAACGCCGCCGGTTAGCATGGCAGGCTATGTAGGCGATGGCTTAGGTTACCAAGATAATGTAAGTCAGCTGAGTTTGTGAAAGGATATCATCAACCTCTGAAAGATGCTCAAATGGACTACGACTGTTGCCCAAAGTATTTGGAAGAGTCGTTGTAGTTTTGATGTTTTGTAAAAGAAAACTACATGAGGCAGAATGTGCCTCATGGAATATAGGAAAGACAAAATGACACTGTTCATTTTTCACATGAGAAAAAAAAAAATTAGGAAGGGGAATCTTAGTGCACATAAGTTTTTGAGACAGAAATGGAAGTGGTTTCACTTACCAAAACCTTTCACCCCTGAAATCATACATTTTTCGTTCACATCACTGATCAGTAAAAAATTGTACTAAAAGTGCTTCAGAATAAAGGGATGAAAGGTTATACATGTAATGTGTGTGTGTGTGGCAAGGCCCCTCCCCCCCAAACTTAACAAAATAGTGTAACAAAATCTGATATAATCTATCTTCTCTCAATGAAGTAGAGCCACTTGTAATGAACACCACTCTGTTAATGCTTACTGACACCAAACTCTCATTATCCTGTCTGCTCTGGGTTGATGGGACACTTTGCATGCCATTTTCTGAATGCCTTTAACGCTTTGATCTTTCCTTTATTTTGTGATGACTTGCTTGACTTTAATTTAATCCTCTTATTTTCATATCCACTGCATTTATTTTTTGCTTTGTAATGTGTTATGCTTGATATGAAATCAGATCAACTGTCAAACAATCTTGATGGATGCAAAATCATTTATGGAAATTTCCTGACACATCTACAGCCTACTGGGTTAAAGGAATAAATGAATTCAAAATTTGGGGAAAATTTCAATTTTGAATGTTTGTTGGTTGCCAACGAGTTTTGATTGCATACATCTATGTATCCACCATGCCATATCAACTACAGTTGGATGTCGAAATTTCTTGAATGTTTTTCACACATGACTTCTCTGATCACAGCATGGCTGTAATGGATGAATGAAATGCAATTTTTCGAAGTTCTCTCCCTTTGAAACTTTAATGGAAATCATTATGCTTCTATACCATCACATTTAAACACCCAAGAAAAGGTACACAAAAAGAACGCTATGTATCCTATCACATACCCCACAAAATATATGCAAAAACATGGACACTAGAAAGATATTTTGGCCATGGGCTGCAATCTCTGTCCGTTTTTAAAACAGTTTCCAAGCAACGTCCTTATGCATGTCTGAATCTGACACAAAGTAGAATCTGATGAAGGGAAATTAATGTACCAATCATCCCATGGTGTGTGAAGTTTGTTACTAAACTTTATTTGAAGGGACCAGTAACATAGATATTAAATATCAAGTCCTAACACAAAAGCATATAGCTGACCTCATTGCTAAGTCATAAAGAGTTAACTCACATTATCAAACCATCAGTTTATCACGGGAGAAAATCAGTTTTAGCTAGAATGTCTACTACAGTAATCGTTTTTATTATCCATTTTTGACACCCTTTATGAAATAGGGGGAGGGGGTTAGTTGCCCTTGAAATTTCAATTGCATGACAATTTTTCTTGTCTTTCTTCCTTTTTTATCTAGATTTTCAAATTCTAAGAAAAAAATTATTTTTTTTTTGAAATTGGGGGTTGGGGGGGTTGGGAGTTATTGGAAATTGGACTGGATGTTCCAGCCTCGACTGACCGTTGATATTGTGTGATTTTGCAGGACCAAACCGAATCCGCAGCAATCCTCAAGATAAAGGAATGTATGGCGGAGGAAGCTAAGCGGTTCGAAAAAGACTCCGATCAGCCGGAATATTTTATGTCACAATAATATATATCATCCCATACATTTTTTTTTGTTCAGAAACAAATCTCGTCTTTATTGTAAATTTTTTTTGTTATTTATAAGTTATATGACTTTGCTGTCTATAGTGACCATCGCGAGAATGTTTTATTACGATGGAAGTGGTCATGATTATTAAAATGGTGCTTTGTTTTTTATGTTAAACTGGGTCTTTTGGAAGCCAAAGGACTGGGGATGCAAAATCAGTAGCCCTTTAAACCCCCCCACCCCAATTGAGTGGAAATTTATTTTCAGTTGCTTAACACCTTTTTTAAACAATAAGTAGGTGAAATAGGAATTTAAACATACAGTTTGCGTGAAATGTCGTCATTGTCAGTTGTGGCTTTTCAAATCCTTTTCCTTTGCATTTTTGTTAACTGCCATGTTCAACTTAATTTATGAAAACTTCATTTACCCATATTTTGAAGGTGCTTTTAACACATCTACACAAGTAATATAGATTTGGTGCAAATCAGTATTTTTATCTTTACACATGACAACAGGAAAAAGCAACAGTAGGTTGTGACATCATCATAATGAAATCATCATCACCCGCATTTCCCAATGTCTTGAAAATCACAGACCCCCATTGTGGCCCCTCTCCTTTGGTTGGTCCAGCCCAGTTTTTTTTTTTTATTTATATATGTGCTGATCACTTGTCTTTGACTGAAACAACATTTTTTTTACATTAGACCAAAAGACACATCAGGATTGTTTGCGCAAGAAATAGTCTTTGAGCCACAAATGCCGTCACTTTGATTTTATACTGTTAGCTTTTTAAGTAGAAGCTAATTTGTCTATCGCTTTAGTATTAACATTTAACAGAATTTACTCATTATTTTTCTGCCTCTTACATTTACATATAATTTATTTTTTGGTTAATCTGCATGTCCAAACAGTGAATTTGAGAAAATACTTGTTTATAAAAAAAATGGTTTCCAATGAAAAACCAGAGGAAATTCTGGCCAAAATGCATTGACCTTTTTTTTCTGTTCTGTGTTTTTTTTGGTCACCATGTCGTGTTTTTATGTGTTTTAACCCTGTTTTTTTTTTTCCCCGCCTACATAGACAGGAATTAGTGCTAAGTGTATATAAATGGTGAAAAACTGTTAAATATCTTGATCTACTTCTCCCCTCCGTGTGGCTTTGTTCTCTGGCTTGTCAGATTATTTCTGTACAATTTCTAGCACACACCCACTTTATGTCTCTATATATGCACTTCGTATTGACATCACTATATAGCTGCAGCCTGGGTGTTACAGATTAAAATCCTCAGAAACAAAATGAACTGTTTTGACATCAACTTTAAGCAGTTCCATTACCATGAACTCTGACCCAGAGGTCAGGAGATATTTTGTTGGAATTTTTAAACCATATATGGATATATATGTATACAATTATCATGTTTTTTCTATTTATTTGTCATTGTTCATTTCCCATATTTTTTTCACATATGTCTCAAAATTGTATGATCATGTGAAAGAATATTTTTCATTTGAGTTATTATGGTTATTTTTTTGTAATGCATTTAATCCACAGTTTATAAAGATTATAGGTGACATAGATCGAATACATGGTTTGGAACCACAGAGTGAGTGACTATTTTATCGTAAACCTTAGCAAGAGGTCTACAATCATTTCAAAGAAGGTATATTTTTAAAACTTCTTTTTTTGCAATTTAAATGACAAAGTCTGAGAGGTGTACCACATACATGAGAGACTGAAAGAGTGATGATAGAGAATTTTATTCCTCATAGAGCAGAGAAGTACCAGTTTAAGAGAAGTACCAGTTTATGTGCATAGCCATCCCTAACTTCATCTTCATATTTCAATTATACAAATGGTGGATAATAAACAATTTTTTTTTAAATGCCATGAACATTTACTGGTTTCATCTTGGAGCTGATTATTGGTAATACACAGCCAAGATGTCTGTACCATATGAATTATATTTCGCTCTGTGAATGCAGGCATAATACGATGTAATTGGACGTTCTGCACCAGTACGGAAGTCTTGCCTTGATACCAAAGAGCAGTTTATTTTGTTATCAGGGGAGGGAATTTATATTTTGGTTGTGAAAGGTAAACAGTTTAATTGATATACTTCATTCATTACACTATTTGGCCTCAAGTAGGATGGTCACTTCATTAATACTTTGTTTTCAGAGAGAATAAACTTATTTATATTCATTAACACATTTTTCAACAGACATTTTCCCAAATATTTAATGGCCATTAAAATGTTACATTCTGAATGCAACTTTATCCACATGTTTGCTTTCTATGTGAAAGGGAAATTCCTTTTGTGAAATGATAATCACTTTCCCATGACAATATTTAAAATGAGAATCAATTAACACAAGAAAGTATGTTCACCTACATTCAAAAATGAATATGTTGCTTGAAATGAAGAAAATAATTTTGAATTGTGTTCAAAACATTTAATGCATTTGAAGATCTGCATCCCATAGTGATTTTTTTTCTTCATTTTTTCAAAGGTATTTTCTGTAAACAAGTTGTGTAGTTGTGGATGACCATAAACTTTTTTCCAAGATTTTTTTTTTATTTCGGTGTGAATGGACATTTATCATATTTGCATTTTCTAGCGTGGAATATGTTCGTACAGACTTCTTTTTTTTTTCAAACGGAGACATTACTTCTGTTTTTTCTTATGTTGATGTATTGGATATAAGGATCTGAGGAAGATTAATGATAGCAAACAATTTACGCAATATATATATATATATATATATGTATGTGTATGTATATATATATATATATAATTTCCACTGTTCATATTGATCTTTTTCTACGTTATTTATAACTTGTATTGGGTGTTATTCCTTGAGGGAAATGGAGAGTACTCTGTGAAATAACAGACTTTCTTTTCGTCCAGTTTTAAGTTGATGCTTATTTTCTGACAAGATACCTTAATACACTCAGGTAACAACATTTGAACAGTGTTGGGGAATAATTTTAAGTTTTTGTCCACAATCTTGCCACTGTATAATTCTAAAGATTGGGTTGTGATTCATATTCAGAATAATCTAACATGAAAAAAACCCTCTATCCCTTTCTTCATGCTGGGCACTAGAAAAAGCATCAACCTTCATTGAAAGTGATAGTCTTTCGATAGAGTTTGGACAGAAACTATTGATGAAAAACAAAGCCTGTTATTTTAGTTTGTTTTTTGATACTGCAATTTTGAGCCTCTCAAATCTGATCTGTGAATCTTTATGCTAGTTTACTGATATATTGCCTTGTACATTTTTGTTTTTGCAAGAAGTATGCATTTTATGTAGAATATTATCTCCCTTTCATGTTCATAATCAACGGCTGTAGTGTATGGTGGTTTTTTTTTTTTTGGTTTTTTTTTTTATTATTTTCCCCAACATTGTTGATGTTCTAGTGATGATCGAAGTGTATGGTGATTATTATGTGAAGATGGATGATGTAAAAGGTTGCAATCAAAAAAAAAAACAGTGAAATGACATGGCAATATATTCCCTAATACAAATATACAAAAGTTGTTGTCAACATTGTGTAAATATTTCATATCCCATTTTTCTGTATGGAAGTCAATGGTCTTAACATACATATTTTTATTTCCTGTACAGCCATACACATCAGTTGATCTGTCTAGATGTGTAGTCGCAATTATCAATGTTCCTGTTGTTAAAATATCACCATTAAATTTTTTTTTTTTAATGAAAGGAGTTAAATGACGAAGGAAACTCTCATTATATCTCGTATAAATTCATGCATTTTAATATATATAATATATATGTAGAAAACAAAAATCTCATGAAAAATCAGTTGAGGTTGTTCATATTTTTTTTTTTTACCTTAGAGATCAAATACTGTCTTTGTTTCCTTGGTGGCTTAACTCCCCTGAATTACATTGATAGTTGCCGTTTAGTCATATGTCTGTTTAGTATGTTGGCTGTATGTTTCTGTATTGTACAAGATCTTCTATAGTCATTATTGACTGGAAGTTCCATAATGATGGAATAAATTATCAGCGAGAACATTCTAATACTGCGTTGTCTTGTTGATTTTAAAGAACTGGAATGATTGATTGTTTATTGGTTTTTTGCCACACGCAGCAATTTTTCAGTTATCTGGTGGCGTCCAGTTTTTATTGGTGGAGGAGAGAACCCAGATACAATGTACCCGGTAAGAAAATAAACTGGCAAACTTTCTCACATATATCTGTGCAAGCGAGAATTGAACCCATGCTGACTAGAGGTGAGAGGCTTTGTGATTTTAAGAGCAGTGCTCAAAACACTACAAAAATTTTCTATGATATTCAAATTTGAAATATATTAATTCTCCCAATATAAATCGATACAGATCTTCTCTACTGTTCTATACTGAACTGAGAAATCATGGGAATAAATTACATTCTATGATTAGCAAATTGCAGTCATTTTAAAACAAATTTACTTTTCATCTCTTTTGAAGAAGTTGCTAGCAAGTATCACTGAACTTTAATGGTCACTTTCAGGATTATTTGTGTTTATCATAATACAACATTTAAAAACAAATTGGTTCCATTTTGTGTGTTGTCACAAATCGAGTATGCAGTCATTGGTTCTTTTCTGTTTTTTTCCACTGAAAATGGTTTTTAGTGCTTTGTCAAAAATTTTGATTGGAAAGGAAAACATTCTTCTAGCATTGACCTGTCTTTGAGACATACATGTGTTGTACTAATATGAATCGGGTTCTCCAATGCACCCTAAATTTGTGGAAAGAAAAATTTATACAAAATGTGACATTTTTCATCAGAAGTTCAAAAATACAGGAGTTTTGTGTGCCTGTCTTTAGATGGGATGTATTTTTAAATGGTACAGCGATGTTGGTGTGTCCGTCCAGGATTTTTGTGTGCTTGTCTTTAGATGGGATCTATTTTTAATTGGTACAGCGATGTTGGTGTGTCCATCCAGGGTTTTCCTTTGCCATTTTTATTTCTCTTGTCGCATATCAAACGGAAACTTGCCAAGTAGCTTCTTTATAGGTCACTCTAGATCATGTTGCAATTTTGACCCCTTTATTTGAAATTTAATGTGATATGGAGAGTACATAATTTGTTGTCCAACTCCTTGCACAATTTTCACGCGAGGACCTTATTTTAGAGAAGATTTAGTTGTACATAAACTTATTGAAACCCTTGCTTGCAAGGTCCACTTGCCAATGGAGAAGGACAATTCCTATAGATTGTAGAGATTTTCCAGTATACTGTCCAGTCATGACAGTTCTAGTAATATACCAGCGAGTAGCAGCTATTGTACCCAAAAGGGCTGTAACATCCAAGGCCTCTTCAGAATTCTGTCATATGATTTGGACTTGTGCCATGAGGGAAAAATGGATCCAAATTGTAACTGGTTTGTTTTGCAAAGATAAACAACCATCCTGGCACAAAAGGAAGCCGGGCACTGAAAACTGACTGAAACCTGGAGGAATAGTTTGGAGAATGAACACTAATGGTGAATCAAAGACTGATATTATAATGGGTAATCTCCATTGGTAAAGTAATAATAAGGCATCATTTTTATTACCATGAAGTGCTGCATAAATTTCCTGTTCAGGAGGTGATCATGTCAAATTGAACAAGGATGCTAACTGTTGATAATAAACCCATTCAAATGATTGGTACTGCCTATTCAAATATATTTGTAGGTGATATTACCTATTACAATGTGATACATGTATCACATATTCATATTGAATGGATATTTTCAATGCCATTAGGTGATCTCATCAATGTGTTGATTGTAAAAATACACACAATTCAAATTATATTTTCGTCTCATCATTGTGGACAAATAAGTATCCAGATAATTGAAACAAAATAAGTAACCAGATATTTGAAACAAAAGAAATATCCAGATATTTGAAACACAAGAAGTATCCAGATGATTGAAACACTACAAGAGAAAATAAACTGGTTTCAAAAAATGTCAGGATCCCAGCTGAATATAGCTTTTATGACCTCAGATTGGGTTCAGGCCACTACATATTGCCATTAGTGCACGGGAGACCGTGAATACAAGCTAATTCTAGTGTATGTAATCTTTTATTTTTACCCTACACTTGTCCAAATGACTGAGTTTAAGAAAACCTATCCAGGATCATTTTATGTGGGCAAAAAGTTTCCTTGGTGACCTTCAACTTGATTGACCAATGGTTGCTGAAATAGTCACAGATACATTTCACAACAAATACTCTTGATATTGATAAAATCACCTCTGATATAAAATTTTTGCTATATCAATGTTTAATTATATGGAGCTTAAAATATAATTTTCAAAGACAATATATTTATATGTTATTTATTGGTGAAGTCTTCATCAACAAATCATGATTCTTTAATGACGATCTCGACATTCATAATAATAATGAAAAATTGACTAAAACTTTTTACTACTTAATAACCAGTAGTAAGTATTCATACAGTGGTTTAAATTGACACGTCATGCACTTATACAAACATGAGGCCCCAAAGTAAGATCTTTAAACAATTTATTTTCATATCTCCATCCCATGAAAAATTTCAATGCCAAACTGTGGCTCCAACATAGTCCCAAAGGGTCACGACATAACAAAAATTGAATTCACCCAAAATGGTGAGTCCCAAAACCAATGACCAACACGACCTTGCTGTTCTGGAGAAGGTCAAGCTTAGAAATGGGACACATATACAGGACAAAAACAATATGCTCCCCCTCCCCCCATCTATTGTCATGGGGGCATAAAAAAACCCAACCCAAATCCACACAACTTGGGAACATTTTATTTTGACATAGTGTGGTCCTACTTCTTTTGAAAAGATTTAATTTCCTGTATATTCACATGTACAACTTTGATCTGTTGTGGCCTCCTCACCCTACCCCTGATGTGAAAAAAAACCCTTGAATCTGAACTACCTGTAGATGCTTGCAAATTAATATGACTAATCATGACTCTGTTGTTGAAATGAAGATCTTTATTGATGTTTCTTTATAAATGCTTGTGTAAAATGAACCCCTATTGTGGCCTCACCCCTAAGGAGCCTCCGTGGCCGAGTGGTTAGAGCATTGCGCTCAAAATCACAAGGCCTCTCACCTCTAGATGACCCGGGTTCGATTCTTGCTCTCGCCAATATATGTGAGAAAGTTTGCCAGTTTACTCTCAGAAGGTTGGTGGTCTCTTCCTGGGTACATTGTATCTGGGTTCTCTCCTCCACCAATAAAAGCTGGACACCACCAGATAACTAAAACATTGTTGAGTGTGGCGTAAAATGATAAACAATAAATCAAACAATTGATCCCACCCTTGGGGGTCATGATTTGCATAAACTTTAATATACCATATGTCAGGAAGCTTTCATGTAATTTTAAAATCTTCTGGCCCAGTGGTTCTTGAGGAGATTTTTAATTGCTGCCACAAAATTTTCACCAAATCTTAATTATCTCCACTTTAATTCAAAATGGGTTTGGCACTTCATTTGAACAAACTTGAATCCTCTTTACCCGAGCATGCTTCATGGCAAGTTGGGTTGAAATTAGCCCTATGGTTCTGGAAAAGAAATCTAAAATGTTAAAAGTTTACAGATGGATGGATGCCAGACAAAATGTGATCAGAAATGCTCTCATGACCTTTGAGCTCAGGTGACCTAAAAAGTGGAGATTAAAGCTAAATCTCCATTTATCTGATCTTTTATTTTTTAAAATGGGAAATATTCAACAGAGATTATTCTTATAAAGTTTCATTGCGATATAAGATAGTATTCAAAGACTATTTTTTTGGATGTCAAAAAGATGACAAGGGTAATCTTTTTTATGACAATAACACTTAACTAAGGTTTTTTAATTAAACATCAAATATAATATGTTAGATATCATTTAAAAATAATTTCCTGCTATATGTAAACTGGTGATCTTGAAATTCGACCCCTAAAACAAATGGGGTTGTACTTTTTTGTGACGTGACTTGTCATGTAAGTTCCACTACTTCAGCTCAAAAAGTATCAGAGATATCATCTGGAAATCATTTCGTCATATACTTGTTACCTTTGTCTTTTGACCTAAAAATCTACAAGGTCATCCCTAAGTCATGGAAACTCTTTCTGTGGAATTTTATTGCTAAAACTTCAACAGTATTTAAAATGCCATCCAGAAACCATTTTATTTTTTTTGGTGTTTTTTTTTTTTTGGGGGGGGGGGGGGGGTTCATATGGACTAAAAACAAGAAGTCATGGGGAGTGTTTTCTTTTAATATTTCCTTGCTAAAACTCAGATGGTACTAGAATATCATCTGGGACCTAAGGTGTGACAAATCAACCGACCCAAATTAAAATCCCCCACTAAACGATGATATATGCATCATCCAAAACTGACATCCTGCAAAATTGCCATGTATTTCTATAAAATGGCATAGAAAATGGCAAAAACTGGTGCCTGGTTTTGGAAGAGAGTATAAAAGCAGTTTTGTCATTTTTGTTGTATGATATGTATTTTACATTTACATGTACACAAGTCAAATTGATTGATGGTGCACGCACACATCAGAAGGAGTTGGCACATTTTTATAAAACATCTATCAAAGAAAATTTACTTGATGTCAAAAATAAAACAATAAAAAAAATTCAATAAAAAAAAACCCCATTGTGATTCCTTTACAGATAAGAAGTGGACACACAACAATAAAAATAATGATGTAAATATATCACAGTCAGTCCTATTGAATAGAGGGGAAAAAAAGCATTTTATACATCTACAACGCATTTTATACATCTACAACGCAACAAATTACAGCAATAAAAAAATACTTGATGAAAACATTTCTTAAATGTCTCATTCAATTTACGTGCAATAATAAAACATGTAATGTTAATCATCGATATCTAAATTATTTGTTGTTCATTATCACATATTCATCAATTGAACTCGACATAAAACTTATATTTTATATCCTTTACAAAGCAGTCATTGTAACATACATTTGAGTAGAATACTAGTAATTGGGTAAGTAATATCAGAATCGTCGATTTTCCCTCAGCTGAAGCCTAATGGAGGAAGAAGACTCGGAGAAAGCATTGCTGCTGTTGATACTGAAATCTCGTTGGTATGACTTTCGAACACTGCGCTCATCCAATCTAAAATGAAGATGGAAACATTTCTTTAGCTGTTTTACAACTTTAATGAATTACAGATTATTATGAATTAATTTTTTTTTAACAATTGTTATTCAATGAAACATGTTTTATGTTACTGTTCCCACAGTATGCATTTCTGAATTAAGGATTGAGGGCAATATATGATATGTTGAACCTGAGGAACAAAGTGTTAAACCAGAGAAAATAGATTGGTTCAGGGATCTGACTACGCACACATTGTCCTGAGAACTCAGCTGATATGTATTTTTACACCTTTCACTTATTCCCATTATGCAGATTTCCTTTGTCCTGCCTACTTGGGGGTCCCTACTACTAATCTTATCACAGTTTTTCTCATGCTACACAAATGCTAATTAGATAAGGCATCATCAGTCCAACATTTTTATGTCACACTGATTGGTCCATAATGAAATTTTATTGAACAGGTAAATGTTTTTAGTGCAAATGTTGGACTTTTCATTATAAAGTCTCTATAAGTACAACAACATGGCTAAGCACATACCAAGATATGGTAAAACATGAATATATATTACATTGTATACACAATACTAGATATTTCTACTTCTAAAGAAGAAAAGCTGTGTGCTTAAATTGTACATCTATTGAAAAATCTGTGCTCAAATCAAATGAAAAAATAACACTGAAATATTGAATAATGGAGAAAACTTGAATTCCACCCAATGTTCACCTTGGTGAACCTTCCAACAAAAATATGAACTTTTCAGAGGCTCACTGCAAATTACCTGAATATTGACCAACTATCAAATGACTCTCAATTATGAAATTTTGTGAGTTTAAGTATCAGTCGTGTAATATAAATTGTATTTGACATCAATCTTTATTAATGTAGCCTAAGTCGTGATATCTGCTGCCAGGAGGTAATATTACTGGTATGTCCAAACAAGCTACTTTTAACTCTTTATCTAAATGGAATTTGGTCAAGGTCATGATACACATTGGGCTTTTGCAACCTAGAGGATCCTGCCACAATGAAGGTTGCTTATTTTGCATAATAGATTTGTTTCGTTCTTATATTTTTCCTTTGGTGTGAATTACATAAATATTAGGGATGTCAGCAAGTGCTTTATCAGTCAACTATCCCTGATTTATATCAACCAGCAACTAAAAATATCAATGACAAAAAAGTTTAGAAACTGTAAATCTCTTTAAAAAACTTTACAAGTTCTAAATCAACTATTTTACAGTCCTTAACTGGCAATTTTATCCGTAGGTAAAGTTTAAGAGTTCAAACAATGAAAGTCCAAAGGGCAATAATTTAAATCATAAGGTAACAACAGGTAATGGTCAGCAAGTTATTTAATACAATATACTGGTCGTGGTAGCTCAGTGGTTTTAGCATTCGCTTCGTAATTGGGAGGTCGTGAGGTCGAGCTCCTTCGCCAAATGCTCAGCATTTAGAAGTGAGAATCACGGGTCTTTCGGATATGACCTTAAAAACGGAGATCCCATGTCACGGTAGGCGTTGGCACGTTAAAGAACCCTCACTGCTACGGCCTTGAGCGCTAAGCATAGGTCTAAATTTGTGGTACTTCACCTACAGCTGGAAACGTCTCAATATGAGTGAAAAATTCTTGATGGGACGTAAAACAAACAAACAATAATACAATATAGTTTAATGGTTATTATGTTGAATTTTAAGCAAGCAGTACTTGACTATTACTTGGCTAAAAGTTGCAACCCCCAACCTCCCATGAAGTCTAGTAAAATTGACATTCCTAATAAATATATTCAATCTAGACAAGTTCAGTAGATTTATAATTTAGACAAGTTCTGTAGATTTAAAATCTAGACAAGTTCAGTAGATTTTTAATCTAGACAAGTTCAGCAGATTTATAATCTAGACAAGTTCAGTAGATTCATAATCTAGACAAGTTCAGAAGATTTATAATCTAGACAAGTTCAGCAGATTTATAATCTAGAAAAGTTCAGTAGATTCATAATCTAGACAAGTTCAGTAGATTTATAATCTAGACAAGTTCAGAAGATTTATAATCTAGACAAGTTCAGTAGATTTATAAACAACCAAAATTCACAGTCAAACAATCAAACTTTGAATAAGAAGTTTCCAAAGTTGTGTAACCCTGACAAATCCAAAAGAGTGACAGAAAACAGGAAATGTGAAGTTTCTACTGTAGTTTTTAAATGGAAGTTCAGAGATACCATGGACATGTTATGACTTTAAAAAGTTAATAATAAAGGAAGACTAGACTGATAATGTGAAATGGGAACTACAGGAAAGAATAGCTAGTACATATATACAACAAATATGGCTCATCAATTTCATAAAAATGACTGAAACATAGTTATGCGTAGTCATCATAAACTACAGGTTTATCATTTGTACCCTATAGTTTTCAACATTGTCAGATTTAATAATATGTCATTTCTGAAAATAAATACTTGAAAATAAGCCTGAATTTAAAATAAGCCATATATTTACATGGCCATTTTGGAGGAGGTACGTATTTAAATCAGAATTTTCCTTTTCTTTCTTTACGCAAGATATTTGAAACGGGACTATTTCTATGTAATATAAACACACATTTAATATAAACATTTCATGACATTCATGATTTTGATTTAAAATGAAACATTTTCAATTATGTTATTGAAACAAAAGACATTTAATAACCATTAAATTCTAAAAATTTGAAATAATGATAAAGCATTAAATCACAGTGAGATTTAATAGACATAATCATGCAGCTGTTGATATTTCAAACATACTGACTGAGCATTAAGGTATTCAATGTATAATGATCTTATTTCATATTTAATAAATGAACTGTGTGATTTTTGTAATCATAGCATCATTTTGAAGAGCTTATCAAATAAAAATAATCCACCATAGGAATTGACAAAAATGTTGATTACCCCTGATTTATTTCACTTTGAATTTTACATTGAAGTCTATGGGAAGAGCATGTTTTGTTGAAATATTTTTGAAGCAAATTGTGTTTTCATATAAATCTCTTGGTAAAAGTTAAATTTCGTAACAGGTGAAAATAATGATTAAAAACCCTAAACAATGGTTATTCAGTGTTATTCATAGTTTACAAGTAAGGCACTGTGATAACTATGGAAGCATTTGTAAACTTAAAACTATAGATGTTAAACATATCAAACTATAATTTCACAAATGAAAACTATAGTTCATGCTTTGAAAACTATAGTTTACAATCGATAAACCTAGTTCATTAGACACAAAACTATATTTCACTAATTTCTGTGAAATTGGCATGCCACAAACAAAAATACACCATTTTATAGTTAAGAAGTTTATATAAGCCAAAATGGCCAAGGAGGAGTTTCCCTCTAATCAAACATTACCTGTCAGTGTTTTGAGTATGAGAATGTTGCTGGCTTAAACCTAGGAAACCTATATCAAGCATATATAATTATGTACATGTATACACTAATCTATTTCTGTTGACAAGCACCAATTCATCCATTACGTTAATGTGGTACTCACAAACTAAATGCGTATGTCATCACAAATATATACAATTTCTTTCACCATAAAAGTTGATTATTCCATTACACCAAAGAAAATTGATACCACAGGCCCATAGGCCACAAAACTCACCTGAGTCATACTGCTACTGAAAGAAAACCTCATAAACTTTAGATCCCTTATTGTGGCCCCTATATTGAGCTGAAGGTATTGATTTGAATAAATTTTAATCAAAACAAAAAATACTTCTTGCAAATGATGTGAAAAATTGGACCACTTCTGCAACCTGTCCATGGCCTATAGAATATAATGATAAATTGAGAAAATCTAACCTAGGTGTTCTTTAGAAAAACCATTTAAAACCCATTTTGTTTTATCCTAGTTATCTTCCCACCTGTAGAGTTTGATTCTAGTTGTGGCCCACCCTGCCCTTGCCATGATATGTAGAACCCTGATTCTATACAAACTAAAGATGCTTGCATATTGAATTTATCAAACTGCAGTTTTGTTTCATGGGTCAACCTAGCTTGTATATATTCTATAGGTTGACCCAGCCTGTACATATTCTGTGTTAAACACTGGACCTTCATTGTGCCCCATTGTCGTCCTCTTAAGGATTATAGTTTGAATAAATCTGAGTCTACAATGAAGGTAAATGCTCAGTGTTAATTTGTTGACAAATTGAAATGTTGATATTCTTGGCCAGGTTGCAAAGGAGGAAATACTTAAATGACCCTGGTTTATTTGTTTTTGTATTTATTTATTTATTTTTGGGGGGATCATAATTATGTATTTTGATTTATTTATTTTTTTATTTATTTATTTATTTATTTTTTGGGGAATCATAATTATGTATCTTCTCTAGAAAGGAGCATATACCTAAATTGACCACACCTGAATTTTCTTTTTACTAATATATTTAGTTTATCAAAGTCTGGTTAAAACTGGCTGATCCTGTGGTTCTTCAACAGAAGCTATATGAACATAAGACAAACAAACATCAATCAGTAAACCTCACTTACGCATTTAGCTCAGGAGAACTTATAATTAATGTTTCATTTCCATGTACCAATATAGAAAATTGAATACCCAAACCTTTAATGTTCATAAATAATAATACCCTTTCTATTTTTAATTGTCCATTTCCAAAAACTACATGCACTGAATTTATACCTCATAAACAGTCATCATATCTGGTTTCACTACAAATTACAATTAGAACCTTGCAGTACACTAAAAGAACTCCATTTCTTTATTTCATTTCATTAAGTATCTGAATTTTTCAAAAGTCATCGAAACAAATACTTCCTCATGCCAAAAAACAAAATAAATTTTAGATGGAACCCATCACCTACCGATAAGCCCCCTCATTAGGGGGATCTGTGTGAGACCTTTCTGCCTGTCGGTCACGGATGCTATATCGCCCAGGCTTTGGTACTATGCTGCTGCTGGGTTTAGCGCTTATGACACCGATTAATTTGTAGTAATCTAAGAAGGTTCTTGCTAGATTCCTACCAAGTTTCATATCTAACAGTTGATTAAGAAAAACTATCTTTTCCCCAGTGTGTCAAAATTTCCAATAAAGAGGACAGCAAATGTATTTTTTCACAAACCTTGAAGAAATTTACTGGCCCAAATGAAATACAGAGTGTTATATTTTTATTTTCAATTTAAGAGACCCGTGGGGACCCAGGTTAGAATAGGTCCTCAGTACCCCTTGCTTGTTGTAAGAGGCAACTAAATGGGGCAGTCCTTCGGATGAGACCGCAAAGAACAAGGCCCCATGTCACAGTAGGTGTGACACAATAAAGATCCCTCCCTGCTCAAAGGCCATAAGTGCCAAGCATAGGCCAAAATTTTGCAGCCCTTCACCAGCAATGGTAACATCTCCATATGAGTGAAAGATTCTCAAGTAGGACGTAAAACAATATACAATCAATCAATTTAAGAACTTGGAAAATAGAGTTCTATAGTACATGGAACCACTTAAGGACATAGGCAATGTTTCAGACATTTTCTCTAAAATTATTTTTTTTATCTCCTCAGTATGAAGAGTTCTTGTATTATAGGTTTTGATTTTATAATGTAGTAATATTACTCAATCTGCGTAGCTCAGTGGTTAGATCAGTGTCCTGGGTTCAATAAATAACCCAAAGCTCTAAAGATTTTCCTCTTTCTTTACTACGGTAATGCCCATTTATAGAGCTGAACTTACATTTTTACTTGCAACAACCAGGAATCAAAATATGCTAACTCTAAAACAGACATGGTAAAATACCCCAATTTTTGTTGGTTTTTTTGTTTTGTTTTGTTTTATTTTTTTTGTTTTGTTTTTGTTTGTAGAAACAAGATAGAATAAAAGTGAATTGTACATGAAATTTCATGAAAAATTATATGTTATTGAGAAATGTTGCATATGTCCTTAAATTTATTTCATGCAAAGGATTTGTGAATGTAAATATTCACTTAGACTTTTTCCTGGCCAAATTTAAAGACTGTATTCTTTTTAGAGTTATCTCTCTTTGCATATGGTGAATCAAAGGATACATCCTTCCTCAGTGTAGGGCAGAGCCTGGCTGGTTGAATTTGTCTGGTAGCTGAAGAAAGACACCTCTAGTGTGTAGCAGTGGGAGTTCTCATCCAAACAACTACCCAGTGTTCTACAAAAGCCAACACGTACAATGAAATGTAAATGTCTCCAGTACATGGAGCAAATTAAACTCCCCATAGAGCCAACAAACACACACACACACAAACACACAAATCTGCCACTTACAAAACACAGTCATAAAACTGTTAAACCAATGAACACGATATAAAAAGAGGCCCATGGGCCACAATGCTCACCTGGGTCACTGACCGAAAATCTTTTCCATAATAACAGAATAATTTTCAAAAATTTCCCCCAATATATTCTTATATAAAACTTTGAATCCATATTCTGAACCAAACCAACCCCTGGGGCATTGATTTGATCAAACTTGAATCTGCACTATATGACTAATCCTGGTTCTCCTGCTCTTGAGAATAGGGTTTTCTTATATATCATAATGTAAAACTTTGAGGCCCCAACCACCCCCACCCCCATATGATTTGAAGGGACTTCAATCTGCAGTACCTGAGCTGCTTGCATATTGATATGACTAACTATAACCCTGCTGTTTTTGGTTAAATGATTAAATTAAAGAAAAATATTTCCCATATATTGTCAAATAAAAATTGTGGCCCCACTCTATCCTCCTGGGCCATGATTTGAATAAAATGTAATCTGCATTACTTGAGGATGCTTGCCTATCAAACATGAATAATCATAGCCAAGCAGTTTATGACAAGATTTTAAAACTTTTTCTATATATTCCCATGTAAAACTTTGATCCCCTATTGTGACCCTATACATCTGTGGGGGCCACAAATTGAACAAATTTTAATCTGCACTACTTGACAATGTCTGCATACTAATTGACTGATTAATTAGGGACCTGATGCTCTTAAGAAAGATTTTTTTCTCCGATATATTTCCAATTATAGTTATAATCCCCTATTGTAGCCCCATCCTACCACTGGGGGCCATGATTTGGACAAACTTAAATCTTCATTATGTCAGGAAACTTCCACACAAGTTTAATCTTTTCTGGTCCAGTGGTTCTTGATAAGATGTTTAAATTTCCCCACAATATCTGTTGCCTTTTCGTGATTATGTCCCCTTGGAAGGAATATGGCCCTTCATTTGAACTTGAATCAACTTTACCCAAGGATATTTTGTCAAGTTTAGTTGAAAATTGGCCAAATGGTTCTGGAGAAGAAGACGAAATTGTGAAAAGTTTACAATGCCACCAAGGCTGACAGGCAATGGGCAAATTTGGATCAAAAAGCTCACTTGAGCCTTGAATCATGTGAGCTAAATATTCTTAATGAAATGCTAGAATACAGTGGAATCAGTTAATATTCTGAGGGTTCAAATTTTCATAGTTTGAGAAATCTAAGCATACTGGTGGGGAACTTGAATACTGTTTTTTAAGACTTGTTGAAGTTCTGTTTCCTTGTTTATTTGGTGGATATGTCCATACCATGAAAATGTTATTTTAGAATAGTCAAACCTTGTTACCTTGATGGGACTGACAAAAAACTTAGCTATATCTGAGGATTTGAGATATCAAGAGTAAAACACTTTTAAGAATCTCCAAGTGGTTGGAACTTGTGAATCACTTCGATATAGCCATGATATTCGAGATATTGGATTTTGAGATAGTGAAGTTCAACTGTATATACCAGACACATTTCTTGAATGATTAGTTAGACTACAGAAGGTTACAACAAAACATTTTCTTATAAAATGCCCATCAACTAAGTCAACACATATTCAATATTACACCTCTTGATGCAGCATATAAATGTATAACTTTGCATGAGCTAGGAAGCATGTTGATTAAAATAACATGAAGTTACATTGATTGATTGATTGTTGTTTTTTGCCACACTCAAAAATTTCTCTGTTATCTAGTGGCATCCAGTTTTTGTAGGTGGAGGAGAGAACCCAGATACAATGTACAAGAGACCACCAACCTTCCAAAAATAAACTGGCAAACTTTCTCACATATATCTGTGTGAGCGACTAGAGGTGAGAGGCCTTGTGATTTTGAAGGTACATTAAGTTATGGTTTATTCTTTTGAAATGTCTTCCAGCCATTATCACATTAAACTCCATTTGCAGTAGCCAAGTGGTTGGGATGCTAAATTCACAATCAGGAGGCCCAAGGTCAGAATCTCAAACTCTGTACTGCATCTAACATAAGACACTTCATAAAAGCAGTGATTCGAAGCGAAAGTCACAGATCTTTCAGATATGACCTTCAAAACAGAGGCCCTGTGTCATGGCAGGCAAAGATAGAGTAATGAACCCCCACTGCTGTGACCTTCAGTGCCACACATAGGTCTGATTTTGTGGTACTTCCATCTTCACCTTATATCTCTACACGAGTGAAAATTCTCGAATGGGACATAAAACAATATGCAAACAAACAAATCATCACGTTAATTAAAATCTGGCATTTTTGAAAACAAAATTATATCTTTATTGCCTTTGATGATAGTAATAAAAAATCCAGCTGTTATGTGGTATAGAAAAAAATCATGGAGTTGGTGATAATAAATAATATACTTTAACATGAGGTCCATGGGGAAACATCACTCGCCTGATCACTGCAATTTTTCTTAACTTTTTACATGTATACATTTACTTGAAACCCTCTTGTGACCATGTACTTACGATCTGACATGCAGGGTTGTTGCTTACATAAGAATGTACATCCTGGTTGCAGGGATTTTTCAAAGTTCTTTTTCCTACTGGTAAAGTGTACCTTTCCCTTTTTGAAAAATATGAGTATTTCCCATTTAAATGGTAAAAATTTTCCTTCAATTGATTTCAGAAATTCTCTACATAAAATGTATATAAATTTTAACAAGAATTTTGTTCATATGTTCTACTTTCATATTCTGTTACATGCATCATCAAAGTCTAACAATATGAACAGTAATCAGTCATTTATACTCTTGTTCTGAGATACTGTACTTAGAGAAGGGTTGCCCCCTCCAACCCCCCCCCCCCAAAACTCTTCCAGCACCTTGGGAGCTCACTCCTGTATCCTCAAAAAATCCTCTGAAATATAAAAATAAGTAGATAATATGTAGAAGCTGGATTAAGCCCTTGGTTGTGGAAAATTCATCTGAGAAGCAAGGATGTCTTCATGGGTCTGTAGGTGTATCTCAGACTCGGTAAAAATAGGACCTAAATCCATTGTTTTCTTGGGGGTTTTTCCCCCTTGAGGCCCACTATCTGTGCATTGCTAAAATCCCAAGGCTGCAAAAATCTACCTATCCCGTTATGCTTTATTGAACTAAGACAATGTTGGAGAGTCAGTTAGACACATTGTTTGTTTATAGTGTCAGTCATTATGTGTGAATAAGTGAACTAAGACAATGTTGGAGAGTCAGTTAGACACATTGTTTATTGTGTCAGTCATCATGTGTGAATAAGTATACACCGTACAGCTATTGCTTTCACTCACCTATAAACTTTGTGAGCTCTCCTTCTGGTAACAATTGTCAGAATCAAAAGCAACAGTTGTTTGACATGATTATATGCAAATTTCATATGATGCGCATCCATTCTATCACAATAATTCTTCCAATACCCAAGCATGTTTTATCACTTCAATAATTGAAATATCATCACTTTCCCCATTGGCTAGTTGTGATGATGCAATATCAAGACAGTTGGGAAAGTTTGAATCAATCGTCTACTCGATCAGGTATAACCTGGACAATTATCAAGAATCATTGTTAGTCCTTGGCCTAGTAGTGAATTATTGCATCCAATTATACATACAAAGGGATCAAAATAATGCAATAGTTTTGAGTACTTTCAAAGAATGAACAATTCAATATTTGTTAAATAAACAAGAGGTCACTTAGCCACATCACTCACCTCAGCCCATATTCAAAGATTTTTCTCTATATATTTGCAACTTAGAAGAAGTTGAAAATGTGAAAGTTTACAGATGGATAGACAGACGGGCAACAGATGATAAGAAAAGCTCACTTGAGCATTCAATGCAGATGACCTAATAAACTCAGAGATTGTGTGTGTGTGTGTGTGTGGGGGGGGGGGGGGGGTATGTTTGTGTGTGTGTGTGGTGGTGGGGGGTTGTTATATGTGTGTGTGTGGGGGGGGGGGTATGTGTGTGTGTGTGTGGGGGGGGTTATGTGGGTATGGATGTTGTGATCCAAGTTTGTACCTCTTTTTGCTTAAAGGGAGGTTGAAGAGCTAAAAGTAGCAAAAACTGATCATTTTTATTACAAAATTCAACCACTGGGGAGGGGGGGGGGGGGGTGATTCTACACTGCTTGACAATGCTTGCATATTAATTCAACAAAATTGTGCCTGTTTGACTCTTAAGAAGAAATCATTTAAAAAAAATTCCTACACATTTATATACATCAAAGCTGCTTCAGTCCCACTCTTGTCCGTGGTGTCATGGTTTCAATTAACATAGCATGAGTATGTTTGCACATATACATTTTATTAATTTGACAAATTGAAATTTTGTATTTCTTCCTTGAGAAGAATTTTTGTTAATTCTGGAACTATGCTTTTGGTTTCAATCAACTTTATTGATTGTACACTACATCAGGAAATGCTTGCATTTTGACAAAATGGACCGTGTGAGTTCTTGTTGCAAAGATTTTAAAGAATTTTTATGTCCTTCCTATTTAAAACTTCAAACCATATTTATGGCTCCATCCTGATCCTAAGGTTATGTTTGTAAACAAATTGAATCTACATCACAAGAGAATGAGTGCATATTAATATGAAATTGTACCCACGTGAACCTTTAAGAAAAAAAAAATGTTCTACATAATTCCATGCAATCCTTATCATGGCCCCACTTTCAACAACCTGATATTAAACTGCTTGATGCCGATGCATATTAATATTTTAATAAACTGTTCACATACCATTGTGAAACCTGAAAACAAGACTCTTTAAATCTAAAACCCCAATTGTGGCTCCCTAAGCTCACAGTCTAAACAAACTTGAATCTTTGTGTGAGGAAACTTTCATGCAAACTTTGGTTTTCTTTTTCTGGTCTATTTCAAGCACCCCATCCCATTTCCAGTACTCCCTAATCAATTTCTCCTCTGAAACAAGCAGGTGCTGTACAAAATACGATAGGAAAAGCCCACTTATTGAGCCTGCAGCTCAATGACAGTTTCCCAAGTGGAGTCAATAAAATTACATCTTTTCTTTTATAATAATTTAATTTCACTTGATTGGTTTATTTCACTTTATCAGCATCCTATATATCATAACTACACGACTGTTAAGTCCCACTATATCCTACGACATTTGGCTCCTCTTACTTCCATTTTGTTGCTATTGCAATATAGCTCCACATCACTTGAAATTTATATATATATATATATATATTTTTTTTTTTTTTAGAATTGCTCATCAAATAACATCAAATGTGACTCACTATATTACTTTATATATTGTATAAAATGAGTAGAAATGACTTTAATTCCTTAAATATCAGTGTCTATTCCTTCATTAGTCTGTAAATACCTGTAATATTCTTTAAATGATTAACTTCATTTGTTGCTCATATTTACAAGTACTCATTCTGATACTACTATATTGTCAGTCAATATTCCTAATGCAGTTTGGCTATTATTAGTCTCTCTCTCTCTCTCTCTCTCTCTCTCTCTCTCTCTCTCTCTCTCTCTCTCTCTCTCTCTCTCTCTCCACACAGAAAGCAACACCTTCCCTTCTCCCCTAAAATCTTCAATTATTAAAAATGTTTATTCTAAAAGAAAAATTAAAATTGCTAATTATATCACAGAGTTCTTTTTTTTTTAATCTGAAAACTTGTAAGATTTTTCCCAGTTAAAAATAATCTTGATTGACAGTGTCTTGGTGTGTCAGCAACTTACAAGAGAAATATATAGGAGTGTGTATGTCCTCATTATCCTGGGTTGACAACAGAATGTGATCATGGGATACTAACAGAACGTCCTTTCCTTGTGACATCACTTTCATTCAAGAAACTTGAGAGATATGGGTAGCTAGTAACAGGAGATGCTAATAGACAGGAAGTAAATCAACAGAACTACAGCCTGGGTATCAAGTGCATGAGAAGAATTCCCAAATTTCTCTCTCTCTCTCTCTCTCTCTCTCTCTCTCTCTCTCTCTCTCTCTCTCTCTCTCTCTCTCTCTCTCTCCACACACACACACACACACACACACACACACACACACATATATATATATATTGTAATTTTCCACTCATACTTTTCTTAATTTCTATAATTTTGAAAAACAAATTATTTCATCCTCTCCAAATAATGGTACAAATTTCCTACACCAGCATCTGTATTCTTATCAGACACACTGGTGATGAAGCAGTATTCACATTCCAATACATTTTTACAGTTAGAGATTGTTTATTCTTAAGTTAGTCAATTAGTATATCATTTTTGTCAATGATGTAAATTATCAATACTTGTCATTTTTCATAGTGTGTAGTAAGTGATATTTGTTTATGTAATAGAGACACATGTTGCGTCAAAAATGAATGTGTTTGTGTGTGTGTGTATTAAATGAATAACACATGTACAAAATCAATAAGATGCATCTTGCTTTCAATGCTTTTAAACTACAATGAAATCACCTCAGATGTTTTCACATTTTAGATCCAAAAAATCATTCCAACTCTATGTATACATATATACTGAAATTGATTTACTCAAAACTTGCTTCAAGCAGTTTGTTTAAATACTGAATTTTATTTCATATCTTTATTAGGATAGTCTGCTACTTATATTACACAAAAAAAATTAAGATGGATGTTGAAACTATTCAAGTCCCATGAACATTTTCCAATAAAAAATCGCTTTCAGCATGTCTGAAAACTTGTAAATCGATGTTGCCATTTCAAATATTGGTTCAGCCACTGAGCCTGACAAAAGCATATTGATCAAATCTATGAAAAATCACATTTAAACAGTTTAATAACAGCAATTTAAGCGGAAACTACAGGAATTTCTGTCCTATTATGTGATACTGTCCATCCTGTGTTGTAGTGTGGGTTTACTGCTTAATCAATATTTGTCATTAAACCAGTGATTATTTCACCTAGTTTTTTTTTTTCTCTTGACACAAGGCAAATTGAAAAAGCAACTATAACTGACACCCAACAATGGCCATAAAGACATATGTAACTGAAAGAATTAAAATTTCAACAAATAGATCCTGTAAATCAATTCAAGCACAATAATTCTATTCACATATACTAGCAACTTGGCCCTTATGCTAATTTAGATTAGATTTTCACATTGATTATTCCTTAATCATGGAAGATGGCCAATAACTGTGTGTTCTGGTTTGACAAGGGCATGATGGGATTCTTACTGTCTGAACTGTCTGGCTTTCTTTGAGTACTAGGGTCTACTGGTATCTTCCATCATGGCTACAATGAGGATCCAATGGGTAACAACCCCTACAGAGTAATGTCTGACAAATTTAACAAAATGAAAAGGGGATGACCATTGACCATCTGATTTGGGAGGGGATTAGGGGGGTGCTGGCACTTTTTAAGAAGACACAATATTCAATTTCAAATATTGTAAAGGTAATTTATTTCTTATTTAGCCACTTTATAAAACATTTATTTGACTCTGTCTCATCTCAAGCCTGTTGTTGGTCATACTAGATAGTATTAATTCATAATTGGTTTCTCCAACAGGGGCCTCCGTGGCCGAGTGGTTAGAGCATTGCGCTCAAAATCACAAGGCCTCTCACCTCTAGTCGGCACGGGTTCGATTCTCGCTCGCGCCAATATATGTGAGAAAGTTTGCCAGTTTACTTTCGGAAGATCGGTGGTCTTTTCCCGGGTACATTGTATCTGGGTTCTCTCCTCCACCTACAAAAACTGCACGCCACCAGACAACTGAAAAATTGTTGAGTGTGGCGAAAAACAAAAATCAATCGATCAGTCAATCAAATAGGTGGCCCCACCTAATTTGCAAGGCGACTGGGGTGTCATTTCCCCAATGGAAGTTCTAAATAAATCTTGATGTTGATACCACTATTGACTGTATTATGCCAACTTTTTTAATCACAAGAGCTCCACAAACCATACATCCCCTCACAGTGTATGTAGTCAGTAAATGCAAGTGCTGTAGTGGCCTTAATCTTTGACCTCAAAATCAATAGAGTTCAAAGGTAAAGTAGCAACAGTAGATACAGTTTTTACAAATTTTCTCTATGAAGTACCATTGTGATCTCTGACCTTTTGAAACCAAAATCAACAGGGTTCTTCATCTCTTAATAACAAAGCTACCTGCAAAGTTTCAAATCAATTGAGCAAAAACTGCGGTCTGTCAAGTGCCTACAACCTTTTACTCTGAAGTCTCTTCATAGTGACTTTGACCTTTTGAACCAAAATCAGATTAGCTTGATAGCAAAGCTACAAGTGAAGTATCAAATCAATCAGCAAAAAAATGTGGCCTAGTGTGTCTACACGCCTTTTCTATGAAGTTCTGCAGTAACCTTGACCTTTGGACCCCAAAGTCAACAGGGTTCTTCTTTTCTTGGTAACCAAGCTACAAGTGAAGCATCAACTCAACTGAGCAAAAACTATGGTCTCTTAAGAAAAAATAGTTACTGTCCCAAAATGCTTGCATTTGATCATTTGGGGGCTTAAAATGTATTGGGCCTTTGAATTGTGGAATTCTACAAAATGAGTATGTAAAAAGTTTAGAAAATCTATTTTCTGTCAAGTAAAGGTAAAAATCATTTAAAAATCATTTACTTTCAACATATAAAAGGACAACATATCTATTCCCAAAAAAGTGCTTTTTGAGGTATGGTCTCTCAGTAAACAGTAGAAACTGTACTACCAGTAGTACAACAATACAACTCTTCCACTACAAAATCTCACATATCAAAAAGAATGTAAGCGCATTAGATATGGATTTCACAGGAATCTGGGAGCACAAGGGGATTAACAATTTTATGGATGATTGTATTCATTTTTCAAATTATAATCTTCATTTGGTTTCTTTAGGATTTAGAAGTGGGTGACTACTTCTTGAAATGCATTTGGTTTTATCAAAATATGTGTCTGAACAGCAACACAAAGTATTTGATGCAAAAACCTCATTTACAGCATCATAAAATGATTTTATTATTTCTAGGTCATCTTTCCATGAATTTAAAACTTGTGACGAGTGTATTATTCACCATAAAATATACTTATAATATGGAAATATGGCCCTGAGAAAACATACCTTTCCCACCCTTTTAGAAGTGCAAAGACAAAAACATCTGTATATACTCTTAAACAGAACAGCAGATTCTGTACTGTTAAGTGAAGCATGGAGTGTTTTGGGTTCGAACCCTGCTTTGTTCCCCCCCCCCCTACTATTTGATTGTAAAAACACAAATGTCAGTATTTTCAGTATACTGGTATTCTACTTGTCTCAGTTACTTTTTTGCTATAGGAACACCAATTTTTTTTTAATCTTACTATTAATTATTTCAGATATTACAATCAATGCATATAAATATAACCTATCATCAATGACCCTTTTTATAAAGAGTACCGCAAACGGTACATCATACGCCCATTGGACATTGAAATTCAACCTGTAAGCACATTATGCACTTTGAATTTATATCACACACATTATGATTAGAAAAGCCTTAAAGTAGGTCATAGTGCACCACTCCATCTTCATTGATTATGTATTTCTCCAAGAGTGAGGTTGTGACAAAATGTCCAAGAAACTATTTGACCTACTTTTAGCCCTTAAGTAGGTCATGATGCACCAATTAAGCTGACATGTGAATTGATTATGTATTTCTCTGAGAGGGAGGTTGTGACTAAATTTCAGGGCAATACCTGTATCCTTAAAAAAAATCTGGAAAACTGTTTGACCTACTTTTAGCCCTCCAAGAGGAAACTTGTGACTAAATTTCAGGGCAATATTTGTATTTGTAATGAAAAAGTATGAAACTATTTGACCTACTTTTAGCCCCTTAAGTAGGTCACGGTGCACCAATCCAGCTGAAATGCAAACTCAATCTTCACTTCTTGAGGAAAAAATTATAACCAAATTTCATCACTGTACATGCATCTGTTACAGAAAAAACTCCAGAAAACTTGACCTCAGACAGATGAACAGTGCCATAACATAATACATCCTGTCTGACAACGGGCATATAAAAATTTTAAGACAGAAGCCTTTACTACAACTTCCAAGAATGTAATCACTTGCAGTATCAAATTTTTCAATTCTCTTTTTTTTTCCAAGTCTGTTGCCATCCTAGGTACAAGACAATTAGGCCTCAATTGGCTTGTGTCGATTCCTGCTAATTTTGCGTCTTGCACCAACAATTTTTTTAACCTCACAAAAATATGCTATTTGACAGTAGTGGAAATTCCATCAAATCCTCCTCCAGATGGTTGAATCCATATTTGAGGATACTAACTATTGAGCACATGGTATGATTACATTTGAATCTGTCACAATTCCATAAAAATAAAACACAATCAAGATAAACACCTTGGAATATTGATGCAGACTGTCATAAATTATTTAATCCCAGTGAGACCACTTACTGAATAAAAAGAGCAAAATCGTTACTTTTGTCTTGTCAAATCTTAGGAAACGGACCTTTAGTATCTGATGTTCATTCATTAATTAATGATTACAGGACTAACATAAAAGTCAATTAGATTGTTTAAAGTTGTCGGGAAAAATAGCATCACAAAACACAACCAATTTTCCGTCTGTATTTCTTGTTGAATGACGTCAATGTAACCATTTTCATAGGCTTTTTCTCATTATTCATTTATTGCTCTGTTAAAACAGTCCAATGCATCAAAATGTTCCTGATTTTCTTTCCTGCAGTTTTTGACAAGAATAAGCAAATGTTTTATTTTCATCAAGTATGAATGAAGTTCAACAATGCAATTATTATATTTTATTAATGACCTTTAAAGATATGATTATTTATTTTAATCCAAAGATATGATTATTGTATTTCATTAATGACTTTCAATCTTCATAATTCAGACGATATTAACCTTCCAAGACCTTCCAAATACATAGATAATTTCATAAAATTCAGGATCTGGTTTCATTTTTATGGAGGCTCCAAGTGACACTTAGGAAAAATGAAAGGATCACATCCCCTTTTAGCTAATTATACTTTATGGTCAAAACACATAAAAGGGTATTGATTTTTGGTTCATAAATACCACAGCACCAAGGGAATTATTTGTGGCCAAACAACGGCATGAATGCATGAAATATTGACAAGATATGGATCCTCAGATTACCTTTTGGTTTCCGATATTGAGTCTTCATAAAACTAAGACACATTCTGATCCATTTTCAAGAAAATGACAGCCATCTGTGGCACTAATGGAATTTATCTACAGAGGCAATTCATTCTACACACGACTTCAATCTATCCATGGAGTGCAGCCTTTTTTTCTTACATTAGGAAGAATTATAAACCTCAACAATTTTCTAACAGAATGACAGTTGTTTTTCTAAATATACCGCCGTAAACCATGCCAGAGGAGCTGTACCTCCTTACAAGTCATTGCTAATGTCCCTTTACTCCCTTTGCACCTTGTAAACTATAACCTTATATACCACTGCCAAGAGCACAAATAAATTGGGGCAGATATCAAGGAAGTGGGTGGTAGAAGTTGTGTTTTGCATTGTTAATCCAGGTGAAAATGGAAATCCCTCATGATAAAAACACTTGACAATGTCATTACTCCTGCTAAGCAACTTTGAAGTTCAAGAGAGGTTGAGAATTATTGGAATTTAATAACTCCTTACTTTGCGATGACTTGGAATGTATTAGAGATATTTTACAAGTTAACAAACATTAAGCTGCCGCTGTTTACAACATGAACAGTACACAAGAAATGTTCAGCAATATCAGATGAACCTCTCAATATGAGTGAAAAATTCTCGACAGGACGTAAAACAAAAAAAAAACCAAACAAACAAACAGATCAACATTTTGTTTACTATTAATGACCAGTTGTTCCTAGAAATCTACTTTGCCTCAATGTCTACCAGCTTAGTACAGACTTGGAGAACTACTTCTTTTGTCCAATGATTGTTTGATCAATATCATATAAATTTTTTTTTTTTTTGACTTGTTTAGAATTTTCATAATAACTTGTGTGAATCTCTAAACTCCATGAGAACCCATTTCTCACAAATATTTGTCATTACCAACCAGTTATTTGCATACACATAATTTGAACATGTAAATACGCTCGCAAGTATCACTTGTTGCAAATGCTCTACCCTTCTCCTGGACAACTTGTACATAGAAGTATAGAAGTATGTGTAGTTGCAAATAAAAAGTTTACAGTATTTAACCCACTTGAAACAAAGCATGAATTCACATATAATAGAACATGGTTATAATGAACCTTCAGAGCCGGTGAAAAACAGTTCATTATAACCAAACTTCATTATAATATATCCAATAAAATTTTCGTTAGTTTCCTCTCATCACTTCACAATATGTATAGATTTGTTATACACATATTCATTATAAGTGTACTTTACTGCACTAGGACGTACAAAAACGGCCAAACCTAAGAGTTTCGGAGTTGCTTGTAGGCTTTGATTCCTGATTCAAGTAAAACAACACACAGGAGGACATACAGCTGTGATCATTACCTGCTACCTACACGACACAATAAGGAAGGGTCATACTTTCAAGATTACCTCCTGCCTGTTCCTGCCTTAACAGCATCCCTGTTGAAATTAGTGTTGGCCAGCGAGAAGTCTTCAGCATTGGTACACAGAAGTCGAGGGAACACTGAATGTCTCTCTACCCTCTCCAAATCATCATAGGTGTTCCCATACATAAAACCATTCATTAATGTTGAATGAGCATGTAGGTCAATGTAGAAATCAATTGTTTGTTTCTGAAAATGACAGAAAATCACTAGAAGTCGGAAATCCCATAGAATACATCAAAACCCTATTTTTTAAGCTAATACTAAAGATCCATAGATTTTCACAGTACTTTTCCTCCCTTGTTATTTGGGGGTCACTATAATTAATTTTAAAAGTTAGTTATACTGTACTATTAAATATGTGGCAAAAATGAGAGTACCACAAACAACACGTGTCAATGCAATCGGCAACGTAAGTGAACTCAGATGTATATTTCATTCATCAAAGTTCAATATGATATCAGCTTGACCTTATGTCATAGAAGATGACATTGTGGAGGGACATATCTGCTATGGGTGCATAGACTGTATTCTAATTACAAGCTTTGTATATAAAGCAAATTGGCATTATGGAATCTAAAGTTGAAAAATTGTAACAAAATTTTATTTGAGTTGACAAGGAGTGGGTTACACATTTTGCCTGGAAATTTTAAAACTGGAGAAAAATTTTATCACCCAAAAGATTTAAATTAAATTGGAGATAACTGAAGCTCTGCAAGAAATTTTAATAAACAATATTTAAATTTTTTTGTAAAAAATCAAAAAGCACATAAATTTATTATCATTAAAATGAAACAATTTCTCTGAATGTCCCAAGTGTTCATTGCATATCAATGTTGTGTCAGTCAGTCAAACTTTAGTAATCTAACATCTATACATCTCATTGTAACAGGCTTGCAAATCAAACATACATATAAAACTGGATTTGTAATAAATGAAAACAAATTCATGTGAAAATTGACAAACTCTTCTTACATCATGGCGATCTAGTTCCATTAAGAGATTTTTGGTGGCATATAATGTTGGATGTGCCCATGGTGAAGGTTCACTCCAGTGACGATTGAGGTCAAAGCCCATCAATGAACATCTGAAACCATATTAAAACAAAGATAATAATAGAATTAATTCAGAAGGAATAAAACATCTACACTACCATATTTCCCATTGTAAGCATAATTTGACATACATAAGGAACCCTCTTCTCTTACCTACCAACAGAAGAACATCCATACTTCTAATGTTTTACTGGGGCATCATATTATAAATTATTGTACTGAATACAGTACTTTAATTTCTGATCACTCAATCCAAGTAATAAAAGATTTATTTGTAGATTTTGTACATAATAAATGGAGAGGGTGAAAGGGAATAAGGAAAAATCAAGGGGGTGCGGTATGGGGGTGAAGAAGACAGGGAAGGGACAGAAGGAAAAGGATGGGGAAAGAGAGAAGGAAGACAAGAATAACAGATGAGGGAGAAAGAAGAGAGGAGGAAAGAGTGGGAGGAGGGGGGAGGAAGGAGTGTAACCCACCCCCACCCCCTCCCATATTATAACTAAACTAACATGACGTCTGAAATTAACTTTTCAATACTAACATGACGCCTGGAATTAACTTTTCAATACTAACATGACGTCTGAAATTAACTTTTCAATACTAACATGATGCCTGGAATTAACTTTTCAATACTAACTTGACGTCTGAAATTAACTTTTCAACACTAACATGACGTCTGAAATTAACTTTTCAATACTAACATGATGCCTGGAATTAACTTTTCAATACTAACATGACGTCTGAAATTAACTTTTCAATACTAACATGACGTCTGAAATTAACTTTTCAATACTAACATGACGCCTGGAATTAACTTTTCAATACTAACATGACGTCTGAAATTAACTTTTCAATACTAACATGATGTCTGGAAATAACATGATGTCTGGAATTAACTTTTCAATATCATGAACTTTGACACCTATTATTGTAGTTATTGTACCTCCCAGATAAAATCTGACAGCACGAGTTTTGTTAGTCCTGTCCACCGTCATCATTGGCAGTTGAATTTTAGTAAGTTACAGAATATTTCCTTCATGACATCAACATGACTTTGACAAATCTTAAGGTTCAAACAAAATCACCTAAATTAAATCTACAGCAACTTTAGAAATTCATTGCATACCTTATAAGAAACATCCAACATACCTGTAATTTCCTAAATAAACACCATCTGGATTCAGCATCGGGACAATTTTGAATACTATGTGCTCTCGTAGAATCTTGGCTATGGGGTGATTGCTGATTAGGAAGTCTATAAAGCCTGAAATTTTTTTTTAATAACACATCTACAAAATGTATTGTATTGTGCATAACTTTATGATAAAAGCCTATTGAGCTCATTTTCAATGGAGAGGGAAAAAAAAAGCTTTTTGTGTAATAATGTAAAATCTTCACAAAATAATGAGAGACTATTGGACAAAGTGTTCTGTTTAAACAGCTCATAACTAAAATTCTAAGTCATATGGTACCAAAAGTTTACTATCATATGTAATAATGAGGCTTGGCCTCTCAAATATTAAAATTTTGAGCATTTTGGCTATTTCTGATCAAATTATTATATATATTAGTAAATCAACAATTGAATCGGTAGAACACAAGGAGGTGAAGGCAGCCATTGAAATTAGTGCTACATGTAACTACAGGTCTCTAATGCATTTCAAATGCCAGTTTACATTTAAAATCTCATCAGTTGTTGAATAAATATATAAAAAAACAAATAATTTTAAACCACAACCCCACCCCCCCTTCAAAAAAAATTCCAAGCATTCTGAGTATATTGCAGGCAATACAAAGTCCCCTACTGGTAGGATAATTCAGGCAAAAGTAGGTCAAGCATAACAAAATTCAAACCTGGTCTGTAACTATCTAAGACAAAGCCACATATCAAATTTCAATTGAGTATCTTCATACAGTGCAGAGAAAAGTTTGGAAAAATGATTCTTGCAATTTATTATGGGGCATAATTCAGTTAATAATATGTCAAGCAAAACAAAACTCAAATTTGATCTGGAACTACCCAAGACAAAGCCATATAAAAAATTTCAGTTGAATATCTTCATCCAATGCAGAGAAAAGTCAAAAGTAAGTCAAGCGTAACAAAACTCAAACATGATCTGTAAATATTCAAGACAAAGTCAAATATACAATTTCATTTGAATATCTTCATCCAATGCGGAGAAAAGTCCAGAAAACTGAGACAGACAGACAGATGGATGACCAGAACAAGGGTAAACTAACAGTTCCCTTCAGCAAAGCCAGTAAAAAGATGAGGGTGGGGTGAGAAGTTCACTGCTTAGCTGCAGATCTGTAGCTCTATGGGAAAATATTGAGACTGTCCCAACAGAGCTACAGATCTGCAGCTATACACTAATATGATATCATTACTAGCTGGTTTCTGTGGACATATTTACATGATATCATCTCAGCTTTGTTTGTATGCAAGATAAAATCTAAGTTAAAATTATCATTGATTAGTTTTGGTATGAATTCAGAGATGCAAATGGAGAAAAAAATAAGGAAACGAATTCAGATTGAATGTGATTTAAAGTCAGTTGATGCACACATAACATGAACACATAACTTTGCTGACACAAATCTCTTAATAATACATGAATGTTTTGTGCTATGTCAGTAGTCATGTGTTATCATTTAAAAGTTAGAAGTTTTGTGCTGTCATGCAAAGACTTTTTTATTCTCCCATAAAAATTAGCTCAGTAAGTTCTTCATACTAAATTGATAGCAAACAATAAATTTCCTACAGATTAGAATTGTAAGTTGCTGGACGCTGCGTAGAATTACCTTGACAACAGTAAGAGGCGGGGGTCTCCCCAGGATGAACACGAGCAGTAACAAATACAATGCGATTATTTTCTTCTGGATCTAGGTTGTCTGGATGTGTAATTGTTATCAAATCCAGTCGTCTCTGTTGCTGTTCAAATAATGAATTCAAAATTATTTTAATTTTTACTGGCCTGTCATTTTATAAAATTCTCTCTTCAACTAATTTTTTCTAACAACATTAAGCAATAAAGTCTATAAAAAAACAAACCAAAATCCATTAGTACATTTTAGGTAACCCAGTCTTGCCTATGAAATGTTGCCGACACTACCATTATTTCAATATTCTGAACAAGTTTTCTGTTATTTTATACCTTTAATGAAGAATCTTGCAAACACTTTATCCATATTTATCTGATTAAGTATTTTGCTTTTTTTTCTTTCATACTATCAATCAAGACGTTTGAAAACGTTTATAATGTGTAGAAATCTTATTTTACTTAATATTGCAAAATGATTCACAAATGTCAAATTGTGAGAACACAAATTCAATAGTGCTCTGTTGATCAAGAGCTTTTACATGTATTTTGACAATATAAAAATTTTATTTTGCTAGTGATCATCTCACAAAATTATGTCATTATAAATTCCTCTCGTATATTTAGGAATCTAGAGTATTCAATCCCACACAAGAAACTTAATAGGATTAATATCTGCCACAGAGCTCATCGATAATGGAGTATATTTGAAATATTGTGTAACTGCAGATGATCAGAAAGACATGATTTTCAACAGCATTCGTGTTACATCTGAATAAAAGATACAGGGTACACTATTAAATTTTATCACTAATCATGGTGAAATAAAGACTATAGAAATTTTCAAAGAAATCCATGTAGGAGTCTCTCAGTCCAAAAATACAGAAGATTTTTGAATGAAATATTTCTATATGATCAGCTTTTCCCCAACCTGGGCCTCAGTTTAAGTTCCATGGATTTCAGAAGTTTGATAGAGTAAAGAGGGCTCATAGCATGCCCAGTATCATAATCATACAAACAGTTTGACTGCTAAATGTCCAGAAGTAAAAACAATTTTTGAACATAATGCCTCTTCACCCCACCTGGGGCCTGAATCCTGAGGCCTCAAGGCTATAAACTGAGAATAGATTTTCATTACTTATATCTATCTTGAGATTTTCAGAAGTTAGTTGGATTCGAAATTTAGATGTAAAGATTATAGTCAAATAAATTTTTACAATTTTCAAAGAGAGCTCATTGCTCATTATAATCATGTAATAGATTTCCAGAAGTAAAGATTTTCTAAAATATATTACATTTTCAACATGCAATCAAATAGGCCTCACCCTGAGATCTGAACCCAGGGGTCATAAATCTCACACTGCTCATTATAACCATATAAACAGTTTCCTTGATGTCTAGCACTAAAGATTTTCTTTTGCATTTCCAATAAAAAAAATGCACAAGACCAGTCTAGGTCCACCCTAGAACCTGAATCCTGTGGTCATGAATTTCACAATTTTGGTCAATGGGATCTGCCATTATAATCATGCAGACATTTTGCTTCCTTGATGTCCATAAGAAGATTTTCTAAGATATAATGCATCTTCAATATATAACTAACTTAACTCCGACCTATGACATGAACCCTGAAACAAAGGGTCATGAATTACACAGTTTTGGTCAAGAGGTCATTGCTTATTACAATCATGCCAATACTTAGACTGCTTGATAACCAGTTATAAAGGAAAAGATTTTTGAAGATTACATCAATTTTGATGGTTTTGGCCACACCCCTCAAGCAGAGACCACAAATTCACACATTTTGTTCCCCTTGACCTATATATGTTATATTAATACCAAAACTGGTTGAAATTAGTTCAGCCGTTCCAGAGAAGAGGTTGAAAATGTTCAAAAGTTTACGACCTATGCACAACAGATAACTTACAATGACAAATGAAAACAGATAGCAATATGTCATGCGACTGACTCAGGTGACCTGAAAGAAAGGGAGGGGGGATAAGAACTACACCAAATACACTTACCACAGTTAAACACAGAAGTTCTCTATGGAAGAAATCCATGCCCTTCTTTTCTAGATTGTCCAGATAATTTTGTAGACGAGTATACGAGTATGGATAGCAGTACGCAAATTGGTAAACATCATCCTCCCGGTCAAAACAAAATGAAAACGACATGACGTAATTCTTCCTGTGGTCTGGACATCGGTAGTAATACACATGTTTCGCAGGTATCCTAGTCCTATTTCAAGAGACAAAAATCGAATCTTCATAATATGATGTGTACTTATGTCATGTATACTTGTAGTTGTAAGTAGTTTTCAGTTTATTTTTTTTTACATCTAAGGACTGTTGTAATGCATGTTATTTTCCTAAAACACTACTGTTATTGGCATTTTACTTCTACTCTTAAACAACATAATTTGAATCATTCTTGTCCTTTGTCAGTAGAAAGACGTTATTACAGCTTGTGTTTGTGTCAGAGATGATGGTATAATAGAAAATAAAAGTACTTCATGTGACAATCTAACTGATACATAACAATCTTACTATTACATAACAATCTAACTATTACATAACAATTTGCAATTCTCTGACCATTGTTTAAAAGTTCCAGTCTTGACTTGTTTGCCTACTGTTATCTCAAGCTTATTTCACTCATTATGGTGTCTCTGACTGTTGGTACATGTAGACATGGGGAGGGATCTTTTACATTTCACATTGTGAAACTGGATTAAGCTGACACAGGAAGGTTTCTTTTACATATCACATTGTGACACTGGACCAATTAGACATTGGAAGAGATCTTTTACATGTCACATTGTGATACTGGACCAATCAAACATGGGAAGAGATCTTTTACATGTCACATTGTGATACTGGACCAATCAAACATGGGAAGAGATCTTTTACATGTCACATTGTGACACTGGACCAATCAAACATGGGAAGAGATCTTTTACATGTCACATTGTGACACTGGACTAATCAATCATGGGAAGAGATCTTTTACATGTCACATTGTGACACTGGACCAATCAAACATGGGAAGAGATCTTTCAAAGGGCACACTTGATTAGCAGTTCTTTCTGAGAGAATTATTGGAATCCCCAAACAAATGGATCAAGATCATTGTTCTGGAACTGCATGAAAGTGGTGAAACAGTATCACAAATAGGTGTGTGCAGACGGAATTAAATTTTTGTGTCCTTGACATTTGGCCTTGTGACCTTTATATGACTTACGGATCATCTGCTTACATGGTAACTCTAAAGAGTAACTAGGAATTTAACAGTCACCGTAGGCACCACAGTCAGGAAATTTCGTGATCTTAATCTCTGGCCCTGTAACCTAAATATTGTTCCTCTGAATATGTCCATTTACAAACTGAATATAGGAAGTCTCTAAGTTGAAAAATAATGAGGAGACAGTGTCACAAATAGGTATTGCTGAACAGATCAAAATCACTTTTACTCTAACCAAGTACTATTTACACTGGCAAAAAAGTTAGGAAATATCCTTAATAGCATTTGCTACAATTTTTTTTTTTAAATGAAAATGAAAACTAGATTTATATTTTTATAACTATTTACCATATGGAATGTAATTTATTCCCATGATTTTTCAATTAACAGAAAATTTGTACAGAGGGGGAGAAATATATTTAAATTTTTTAACATCATGGAAAATTTATTAAGTCCCTCATTGTCTAGGAGTTTTATATTTGTATTTATTACAACTAAATTAAGCCAAAAGATATATGTTTCAACTTATCATCCTTTTTTTTTTTTTTTGTGTTTTGTTTTGTTTTGTTTGTTTGTTTGTTTTACCAAGTAATCTTAAGAAGTTGAAGTCAGAACTGCCTGAAATATATACATCATACAAACCATTTCTGTCTGCTTGTAGATTTCACCATTGGTGACATTCCTTCTCTATATAGGGACTTGGTTTTACTAAAGTTGACAATATTAAATACAACTCTCTAAAATGAAAAACATTAAATCAGTACATGTAGAGATTAAATTCATCTGGAACATTGTTACATATTTGTCTAAAATAAAAACTGCTTGTTTTCTTATATGATTTTCAAATGGTTGATTTTTTAAATTAATAGTCTTTACTAGCATACAAAACTGCATCATAAACAAAATATGTTGCTACATGACATCTGAGTTTATGACAAAGTTAAGTACTTCTTATCGCATTTGAGGCATACTTTAAGTATATCAATCTTCTGATAAAAGTTAATTAGTGTCTAAACTTCCATTTTAGTTGATCCAAAAATCAAACTTTAAAGAATTTGAGTATAGCTGAGAATGATGAGAAACAAATAAATGAACAACCTGGTCCTGTTTAACATTTTCCACGGTAAAATTGAACCACACTCTGAAACGGGGATTGCAAGTGTCTGGTCTGATAAAAAGGTCATATTCATACTCCGTAATATAGTCTACTCTTCCAAGATTACCTATAAATAAAATCAAACCGGCAGTTCAAAGAACACTCAGCTATAAATTGGCGTGATTAGTTGTATTTTCAATTTACCTGTAATACAAAAAGTCCTTGCAAATGATTTTACACCATGCATTAAAAAAAATGAGGACCAACCTCTACAGTTCTTAAAATGTTCATCATTTGTGGGAACTATAAACATTGAAAAAATGTACAAGTTTTTTTTATATAACAGAACTATATTGGTAAATATCACAATTAAAAAAATATTGAACCCAATAACAAAAACTGATGATTTCCAATGTCAATAATTTTCCTCACAAATTTTGAATATGAGATACCATTTAAAAATCTCTACTTGATCTTCACATTTCAATGTGACAGCACTGTCAAAGCTTATTGTCAACAACAGTGACTTATAGCAATATTAGCTCCAATTCTGGAAATTTTATTACGTTGTAAAAAATGTGCTATGATGACAATTTTGTATGTAAAATTAATAGAATTAAACCTAAGAGTAAAATTTTATCAAAATAAAAATTTCAGTTCTTTTGAACATATAGCATTATATATAAATGAATTTTTGAATGGCAAGACAGTAATGTAATTTTGCTTCATTCAGAGCCTCTAAATAGATTTTCTAACACAAATATCAATAACAAAAGTTTATGAACCTAATTTTTTTCTGTCAATGAGATAGTACATTACAATTTTACAACAAAAATTTCAGACACCAACATGACAGCTATATGCAGTTTATATATCACCAAGGCATGATTTTAGTGAACATTCAATACGTTCATACACAAAACTGATCATGAGAACACTAATTTTGCATTAAAGAATTTCTTGCAAATATACAGAGTTCTCACAATAAAAACTGATTGTCACACTTACCACATTCAAAACATGCATCAAAAATCAGATGTCCTTTCTTGGGTCTCCCTGTATAGCCTGGGGGGACAACAGCGAATTTGTTAACATTTCCAACCACTGGTTCATCTGTACTGTCTGATTCACTGCCTACAACAGGACAATTCAAATGTACCACAGCTGGGAAAACCTGGAGTAGATGGATTGCAACTCACAAATTTTGATTCTAATGTACTAGTGAAAAGACACAATTCAGTTACTCCAGTGCTTCAATATCAAATTGCTGTGTGCATCTGCAGTTCAAATGTCTTTTATTTTAAAACATCAACATTTCCCAAAATTTCACCCTGGTGCCTTACTTCATATGATCTAGAATATAGTTCCATTTACCAACCTATAGCACTGGATTAGTAATATGTATGTAAATAAAATTTTAAACTTTACACTGCAATGGTGTGACCTGGTTCATGGCTACCAGCTCTAACACCAGGAATCTTATCACAAGACCACAAGAGGTCTGAATCTGTCTGGGTATTCATCATCCCGTCTTTCTCACAATCACATTCCCCAGGTCCTGTGTCCGTAACTCCACAGTATGGACACATTAACAAGAGTACAACAACTTGTTTACATGTCTTTGCTCTGCAGCTACAATCCTGCACTTACCTAGATTTACTGAGATCAATCTAAACCAGTGATTCATTGAATTTTATGGCTGACAAAATAGCTGATGCATCATTTAAATTGGTTACAATGTATTTTTCCTTATGTGTTTACCAATACAGGTGCACACACAAGACGACCTCCTTCCCACACTCTGCCTACACAAGTTGATAAAATTGATGACGCATTAGCTATTGTGACGTATGTTACTGACATGAATTAATTCAGAGTGAATGGGTCGAAGCAATTACAGTAATCCTGGATAGAATCAAAACTATCTCTCTGAACCAATGACCTATTAAATATGACAGATGTTTGAATAAGTCACATTAGCTAAGATATCACCTACTTCAGTCAACAAATGAATTTTTTCCTGTTCAAGTGTTGTCCCAAAAAGTTGTAGAAACTATCCAAAGCTTTGTAAAAACTTTCAAGAAACATGAAATTCTGCATGATAATTATTCTTCTGAATAAATGTCTTTCATAGTAACAGAATTATTCTGTTGGCACACAGTAAAGAATCATGATAATGTACAGTGGAGTCTTGTTTATCCGAACACTTTGGTTCCTAGTCAAATTGTCTGGATAAGTGAAGTGTTCAGATATCGGAATTGCCTGAATTTCTGCCACACATGTATATTGATTAACTGATTATATATTGGTTAACGTCTCCCTCAAGAATCTTTCACTCATATGGAGACGTCACCATTGCTGGTGAATGGCTGCACAATTTAGGCCTATGCTCGGCGGTTATGGCCTTTGAGCAGGGAGGGATCTTTAACGTGCCACACCTGCTGTGACATGGGGCCTCAGTTTTTGCTGTCTCATCCGAAGGTCTGCCCCATTTAGTCGTCTCTTATGAAAAGCTACAACCCGGATTCCCACGGGGTCACATGTATATTGGCCTTTCATACCAATGACAATAATGTGTGCTACATTAGATTAATATGCTTTATACTGAATACTCTGATATGCATAAGCACTACTACATTACATTCAAATTAAATAAACACTACAATATCTAGTGGTGTACAGACATGACTACAACTTTCGAGTATGTTAAAATCAGATAATTGCTGTTTATTGGTTTATTGATAATTTCTGATAACTGAATCCCTAACCCCCCCCCCCCCCCCACCCCCCATACAATTAATGAACAGTTATAGCTGGGATATGGGTAAGCTGTCATTAATGTCTCCTTTTAATTTGAATGCTTATCCACACTAAATCTGATATAACTACACAAACACTATTCATCCCAAGTGAAATCACATTAGTTTATGTGTAAATTTTTTTCAAGTTATTGATTGTGGATTTATTATGTCATCAAATTATGAAATAATTCTCTTTACGTAAAATAACAATAATAAAATAATGTATATAGATATAGAGAAAATGACTGAACAACATGAAACTCCAAGACAAGTCTGTAAATAGCAATATATAAACCCATATTATCGATGTTACAACTCTAATTGTAGACATATTTTCCTGATTTAACCTTCTGATATGGAAAATTGCAACATAGTAGTGCAATTCAAAACATGCCAGACATGTGCAAATCTCATAACTATAATTAACCTCACAGCAAGTCTTTGATTAGAGTGGACATCTTTTAAAACAGTAAACCAGGCCAGTGCTTTTACAACAGTGAACACCAAGCTAGGGAAAGCTGACCAGGTTAACAGACCTATTAGAATTTACCATCTAGATAAATATAATAAGAGAATGCAAAAAGACTATCTGGATTTGGAATGCAGAATTCCAGATAAAGGAGACAAAATAACACTGTTCCCAAAATATATCATGTCTTTCTCTGGTATCAAGATATCTGAGGGTCCAACCTCGAAGTTACAAACCCAATGCTCTATCACTGAACTATCAAAACCAGTATCCCCAATCCCATTTGGTTCAGAAGGTTACAGTTACAAAACAGTAGACCCTGTCAAAGTCAGACGTCACCAGGTCAAAAGTTTGGTATTACATGAAAGGCCTCATTATCAAACACTTGTCCCCACTGATTCAAAATATATAGCCAAGGTAAAAGTTTTTGAAAAGTAAGTTATAGTTCAAGCTCACTATGTCAAAGGTCTTGGTACCAAATGAAATGCCTGGTCATGAAGAATCTATATGTGAAATACAAACCCCTATCCCCCCCCCCTCCTTTGGTTGAAAGATACAGCCAAGTTAAAGTTAAAAAGTAGGTCAAAGTCCAAGGTCGCTAGGTCAAGTCTTAGTACCATACGAAAGGCCTTGTCATGAGACATCTATATTTGAAATATTAAATTCTTATCCACCTTGGTTCAATGAAATAGCAAATGTTAAAGTTTTTGAAAAGTAGGTCAAAGTCCAAAGTCATTTGAAAAGAAGTCTATGAGGCATCAATAGTTTTTGAAAAGTAGGTTAAAGTCCAAGGTCAGGGTTAAAAACCTTGGTACCAAAAGAAAGGTCTTTTCAGAGGCATTTATACATGAAATGTCAAAGCTCTATCCCAATTGGTTCAAAAGAAATAGTCAAGGCTAGTTAAAGTTTTTGAAAAGTAAGTCTAAGGCAGCCAATAAAACTAGGAAGTTCATACGAAATCTTTTTTACATGTAGTCTCATTCAACTGTCTGCATAAATCTCCAACATGCAGAGAATCTGGTAAAGACATGCGATAATTACTGCTACCGCTAGGGAGCGCTTATTTAATTTCGATTTGATTCTCTCTGACATGAACACAATCAATTCCGAAAGATTTTATGTTAATTAGCTGATTAGTGACACTATAAGGAAAATTATCTCTACAACAGAAAAACTGTGATTGCTGTCAGTAGGAAATAGTACTTTCACTTTTGTCCCCCTAAGTAATTTTGGTAAAATTTAATACAAAATGGTTTTACCATATCCTGTAGATTGTTTGTTTGTTTTATGTCACATCAAGAATTTGCCAATCATACTGAGACGTCACAATTTGTAGGTGAAGTACCACAAATTTAGTGCTTACAGCTTTTAGCAGTGAGGGTTCTTTAATGCGCCAACGACTGCTGAGACACAGGACCTCTGTTTTTAAGGTCATATCTAAAAGACCCATGATTCTTACTTCTAAATGCTAAGCATTTGGTGAAGGAGCAATCACTACCCATGTTTATGTTTTAGGTTTGACACAGCCATGGCATGAGCGAGGCACAAATTCATGACCTCTCATTTACAAAGCGAATGCTCTACCATTGAGTTACTGCATAGGTAGAACAACAATTAAATCATTTCTTTTTACAATAGTTTTTAAACACTCTAGTTGTAAATTCTTAAGCTTAAACGGCAAAATCTGTCTATTGCAAATTTCCTCAATAGTGTGATTTTGGAGGTTTGTTGAATCAACCACTCAAATACCAGTATTTTGGTAAGCTTCATTATCGTGAGTCTTTACCAGACTCTCTTGTTCAGAGATTTACAGAGAGAGCCAAGCGTCTGGTTGAACGAGACTACTTTACATAATGCCAAGACATTTGAACGACTTTAAGAATCAAATATGATAGCTAAGACGAAAAAAAAAAATGCAGTAAACTTAACTATTCATGTGTTTATGCACAATACAAATGATGTGAAGTGTGTAGTATTATGACATATTGTAAGTTTAGAAATGCCTATTATCAGTTACAGTTATTAATTATGCAAAAAGTCTTCTCTGCAACTCATGATCATTATTGTATACATAGACAAAAAAGAACACACATGAAATTTGAATAATCTTATATCAATCTGATGTGAAAATATTCTCATTCAATAAAATCACATTTGAAATTTTTTACTACAGTGGTATAGTCATAAGTGTTGACAATTAGATTCCACACACCTGCACCATACATGAAAACTACAACTGATAAAAAAAATGGAGATTGGTAGCATTTTCTGATTATGAACAATATAGAGTACATTATACAATAAAACTGAATCTCTGTGTTAGCTCAGGTTTTTCCACCCTTTTCTTTGCACAGAAACACTGGGGGGGAAAAAGAGGAGCACGTGCAGATATCTATTTTCAATAAGACTGCAGGTACTGTTATATCAAGTAAAAAATTCTTAATCAATAAAGTACAATAGCAAACTAAATATATGACTTGTGGGCGTTCACATTTATTTGTAGGCACCTATTAAGATTTGAAACCAAGAGCCTGCATGGGTTATCCAAAGCACCCAAGCATCTTTTTTATGTAATAAATTCAAACTATGATATTATATTGTTCTTACGAAATAGTCTATGACAGCCTTAGCTACGTGGTAAATTGTCAATCGAAACTTTATTTCTATCAACTAGACCTTATGCACATGCAAGATCGGGCTATGCACACATGCAAGTGCTCGATTTGCTACTGCTCACTGTTCTGCATACTCTTATATTTCAAACTATATGTGCAACAAAATGCTACAGAAAAAAGTGTTTAAAAAGACAGTTCAATACGATCATGCAACTAAGCAACTGTAAACAAACCAGAGTCGCCTTTCTTGTCCGCCATGTTCCCAAGATTCAATAGTAAATTTATACACGGGTCAAAGTTCAAAAAGAAATCGCAGACTCGTGCATTCATCCATTTCGTATACATTGTACAAAAGTAGGTTTTTCAATACTCCAAAATAAAGTATTTGAAATTTTACGTTTTTGAACTAAACTAATCTCAAAAGTACGATGTTTCATTAACAAAAACATGCAGAACGTTCATTTATTTATTAAAGCATGAGTTGACTGGATCGCCTAATTTACATAAATGAATCCGAGAGAAGAAATAGTTTTTATTTATTTCATAAACTATCTATTGAAAACAGGTGTTTAACCACTAAATTCCCGTTTAATAATATAAGTTATGGTGCCATTACTGACACCTTTTATATAGAAAAGATATTTTCAAATATATGATAATTATTCTGTGACGTATAGGTTAATTAACTATATATTCTTGCCTTTATTTTTCTTCATCATTAATAGTAGATTCAGTTTGTGAGGAAGCAGCGTTGGTAAATTCCTTTAAATATATTTATTTCATTTGATCATTATTTTTAATAAGTTAGATTCTATCTCCGGAGGAAACTCAAAACGTGAAGGAATAGAACGTTTTACCCCAAACTTCGCCATTTTTATGAAGAGACGCGCTGTTCAACATCATCAACATTGATCTTGATGGATTTTGTGCGAGTCGTGTTTTAGTGTTCTTGTGGATATTATTTGAATTTAGAGAAAATACAATTGAGGTAAGAGAATGCAATGATTAGATTAGTTTGAGAGTTCACAGTGCGAAACGAGTTTTAAAATGACTTTTTTTTATTCTTAATATTTGAACTGATGTCGATATGAGGATGCTTGTTCACGAACACATTTTGGAATGTTGTCTGGAATTTCACGTTATCGATGACGCGAAGTTAGGATGCTTTAGAAAAGAATTCGGTCTCTGTAGTAATAAAATTTAACTGGGTTAGTTTTCCTACCTAGACACACTTTTATGAGACCGTATACACACGACAGTAAAACCGGCACGTGCCAATTAAAGTATGTCATTAATCAAGGAGCACATTAAGTTAATGATAAAATAAATAAATTCTTAATTCAGTTTGGGCTTGAAATACTTCATGCTTTGACAAAATGTTCACGTACATTCAATAATTTTGAATGAATTTGAAAACATCACCTTTCCATTAGCTGAGACTGTCTGTAGTAGCCTCGTCACGGTGACAGGTCGCTCGTGCCGTTCGCCTCGTCCAACGATTTGATTGGTTAACGGGACCATCTGGAGGTGTTGACAAAGAATTTCCTCTGGGACACTATCGATCTCAACTCCATAGACTCGATTCAATATAAATTCTTTGTGCTTCCGAAACAAATTCACTAGTGTCAGTTGTTACAAAGAATGGTGGAAAACATTTGGTGAAAAAAGGTTGACAATATTTGACTTACGTTTTTTCTACTTTATAATTTATTTTTTACAATCTAATTTTATTGTGTTAATATTCTAGTTAATTTGTTTCAAATGATTTTATTTGGATCTTTTTTGATTTGTTTTTTCAGTTCAACTAAAGTTAGAGCAGGAAAATTCAAACAGAATGATTTCATTTCCAAACTTGATGACTTTACCCCAGCAACAAAAACTAGTAAGTTTTCGATATGTATATTTTGTAGTTTATTAGAATTTTAGTTTACACTCTGGCATATATTTTTATTACTTTGCTTTGTATCAGAATAACATGAAGAATAATGGATAATTAAATGATTTTATTTCTACACACTGAAACCATATTAACTTTGTCTCTAAACAAACAAAACCATAAGCATTATGATGGTTTGACAGTTATTGTTTCAAAAATAAATACTCTTTGCAGTTTCAACAAATTTATTTTGCAATGTTCAATTTTTTATTATTTTTTTTTCAATAGAAGAAAAGCACATTGAACTATACATGCAGGGAAAAAATCTTGTGCTTTGTATATATATTTTTATAACTGGTGGTGATAAGATTGTAAGTTTAGCAACTGAGGCAGAGACTGAAATTGTTGTGGGTTTTGGTACAAGTTATGGATATCAGATGAAACATCTATCAGTTTTAATAATTTCTTTGCTGAAAGAACAGTGCTGAATAGTTGAATGGAACAGCTGTTGTTCAAGGGTGTGGGTGATGCAAGGCATAATTTAATACAGCAATGTATTAGAGCTAATATATGACCAACTGTCTTTTATTATTTAAAATGTTTATTGGCTATCACTAAATCCGTTGAATTTGGGTATTAAGGATTTCTTAAAAGCATTGTTCCGACTGAACAGTACATATTTTACTTAAGATACGATTCAAATAATTTTTTTTTTTCTGGTTGACACATTAATTGAACCACAGTGAACAATGGAGATATATGGCTCATAAATACCAATGATAAAATTTAAAAGATTTCAATATGATTTTATAAAAAAAAAAAAAAAAAAAAAGAAAAGAAAAGCAGAATCTGAACTTTTCAATATTTTTATATATGTAAATGTGTATATATGTTTAACTTTGAACATAACGTGCGTAATGAAAATCCGTTTCATGTGACTATAAAAACCTCACGATTACTGTGTAAACAATGTTATGTGGAGTAAGAGAATACTTTCCGAAGGTTCAAGTTAAATAACCATGACTCCCCAGACTAGAGCAGATGATAAATTTTCCTGTACAATACCTTTTATGTCAAGCTAGAGGACAGCTGTTGCTTTGAAATAGAGGTTTTTTAACTGAAAAAAAAGGGTGACATATTGAGTAAATAGCCTTTGAAACATCAAATTCACTGAATTATTTTGCTGTTATTATCAGAATTAGGATACTATACTTTTAACTTGCATGATAATTAGTAATTGAAAACACAGGGTGCAAAGTAATAAAATTAGTCTTCCTTATATTTCATTTTGTACACTGCCATTAATTAACATGTTGTGCTGACAAACTACAGTGTAATACCCATATTCAATACATTTTTAAAACCCATGTAAAAGTTAATCATGGATTAATATCTAGGAATCAACAAGTTAAGTAACGAAGATTCTCTATCTAAATAAGATTTAGTGTCATTGACCTTGAAAAACAAACAAAAGTATCAAAATCAATCAATCAAAATTACCAATTTTTTCTTTTGTTTGTTTGGTATTGTTATTTTCTTGATATTTCAACCATTGAAACTTTTGCCAAATGTTGCATGACAGGAGATGACAACCAACTTCTTTAATTATAGATATCACAGCCTTTGCCTGATTTGCAGTCCCTGGATCATCATCCGATCCAAAGTTTGCATCAAAATGGTGGCACAACTTCACCCTCCTCCACTGGGTCGCAAAACGATGATCGGCCCAGCAACACAAACCTCATCGTTAATTATCTACCCCAAACAATGACCCAGGAGGAAATCCGTGCTCTCTTCTCCAGCATAGGTGAAGTTGAGAGTTGTAAACTCATCCGAGACAAACCTACTGGTAGGTTTTCACCGTACGAAGTGCCAAGCCACTTGACCACAGCGAGTAAGGATTTGTGTGGAATTTTTATTTCTCAGCTCTAGATGCTCCCATGCTGAATAGAATGTTTCCAGAAAACTGAAGGAAAAATATCAAGCAAAATTTTCATGAAGATAATTTAAAAAAAAAAAAAAAAAAAAAAAATTGCTTCAAAATTTCCAACACGTAAAAGTGGTCATTTGAAGAAAATTTTATGTTAATGTTTTTTTGTTTCTTTGTTTCCATTTTTTAAAGCTTTATTTCTGTTAATTCTTTTCTGGTTTTGTAGATTTGAACAGAAATTTTCGTGTTCTTTAATTATTTTTTTTACCCCCTTCTTCGTGTTTTTTGTTCCTATTCTTTATATATATATATATATATATATGGGTAGATGACATGTTCTAGATCATTTGCAGTCCATGTACGCCAAGAAATCTTTTCAATATTACTGTTGTTGTGTGTATGTATATATAAATAATTTTTGGTTTTTTGAAGAAGAAAAAAATATTTTTTGTGGACAGTTCTCTTGATCATCCATTCTGCATGAGCAACTGGAGTTTTTTCATAGATTGAGTGACTGATTTTTCTTCTCCTTGCTTCGCTTTAATTCTTGTGCAATTAAATTCTTCACGGCTGCTGTCTATATTACAACACTATTATTGCCTTTTGATAGTTTATTGCACTGTTAGACCCCTAAAAGCTTTGTTTCCAATTTAGAAGCTACAAGTGTTTTAAAAAAAAAACAAACAAACAAAACAAACTTACAGTGGTGGTGGTGGTCAAATGGTATTTTTAATGTGTTGTATATATTTGATTTGTATATAAACAAAATCAAGCAGATGAAATATTGTCATGATTAGGTATGTATGAATGCATTGGGTTGTCGGAATATGAGACTATACTTCGGGTGCCCAACAGATCATGATGAGAGTCTGGCTGGTCTTAGTATAGATTAGTGACCAGCATTTATTTCACATTGCAAAGCCTACAGTTATGAACCAGCTTTCAGTAGACTAGTTTCAGTTCTTATTTGGGTTGTGAGTCCCCTGTTAAAGTAGTAGAATATGCAAGCACAATTTGCAGTCTCCATAAAAAGTTTACCAAGGAATCATTGCACAATTACCAGGTATACTGTAGGGAGTCATATGTTTCTGTAGTGACTGGTGAGTTACCTAAAGGAAACTTGGAGACTTCAAATTTTACTGGCAATACATGTACATGGATTATGGGGCAAAAAAATTTATTTTGGATTAGAAAATTTAATTCTGGTAGAACTTTGTTTCACTCTATGTAGTTACTCTACCAGTTTTACTTTTTTCATGAAAAATTCCGATGAAAACTGCTTTATTACAGTGGCCTTCTAAACTATTCTTGAGGAATATGAAGTCCCTCACTAAAGCTATTTGATTTGGGGTACTGGTGCACTTCCAGCTAAAATATTCTATGCTAAGCTTTTTTCAATAATTAACCTAGAAACACTTGATAAACACAATGTGCCACAGCATCCAATAGTATTTTGTTTTACTGGCTCTGATCCATTAGTGGAAGCCATACATGGTATAGAGGATTCTTGCAAGTGTGATAAGATTCATTACAGGGTTTTTGACCCAAGCTATATTTCATTTAGCAACTTCAGACATTTCTCCCTCTTTTCAGTCTCAATTTGCTTTTTTAATTCAATATTCCACCCACAATACAAATTGAAATATATAGGATTTGGTTCTTGAGACAAAAATAGTGAGGTGAGTCAATTTGTCTTGATTCCTTGCTGACGAGTTGTAATGAGAAGTGGGGACAGATCTATTTCCACGTGTTTAATCTTTAAAAAAGATATTCAAAAAAGAGTGGTAGAAAATTTCAAAATATACAGTGGGACCTGTTTTATCTAGACATGATTGGTATAACGCAGAAGAAAAAAAATCTTCAGATTAGACAAGATTCAGAGTACTTTTAGTAATATAATTCAAAGTGTGTGTATTGAATAAGTTACACAACATTTCTAATCAAACCAATTTTACTGTATATATGTATTGTGTTTACAATTAATTTTTTGTGGGCAACAAATTTCGTGATTTTATCATATAGTATAATTTCATTGATAAGAAGATTCGTGGACACCTACCAAATGGACAAACAGAAATTAACAATAATATACCCAGTGTGGGTTGCAGTAACTCCTACAGACCATAGGAAATCCAAAAATTTTAAAATTGATATTCAGAATATTTTACAATTTTTTGATCTTCAACAAATTGAAATATATTGTAAAAATTGGAATGTTGGAAACATGGTTTTTATTGAATTGATTCCATTACCAGTTTTTTAGGGAGCATGTGATTCAAAACTAGTGAAACAATGAAAGAGAGAGATACGAATTTTCCAGGACCCCTGTTACAGAATAGTCAGATACATGCAAGGTTTTAGAAGTACTACAAGAACTGTTAATGTAGATTCATACATATTTCTGACATACATGACAATGTATAATAAAATGATCACCTGCATATGTTCAGCAAAAAAATACTAGTGTCTTGACAGCCATTTCGATTTGTGCATTTTTTTCCCCCATTTTTATTGATATTTACAGGTATGTAATATGAGTATGAAGACATGGATTTGATATAATGCCTTAATTGAATTTCAGGACAGAGTTTGGGATATGGATTTGTGAACTACAAGAACCCTGCTGATGCAGAAAAAGCCATCAACACACTGAATGGACTACGTCTGCAGAACAAGCTTATTAAGGTTAGAGAAATGCACTAGCTTTTTTATTTCTTGAAATATTTGAGCAGTAACCCGGGGTAATGGTTGCAATATAATTTTTGTGAGAATTAATTTAAGGCATCCTTTTTATGTTATGAAGCATATTAATTTGATTGCTAGAAATAACGTAGAGAGCAACGGAGCTTTGTTTATTTTGTAAAACAGTTGATTTGCATAATTAATATGTACTAGATTCTGAAACAAAGGAAGTGCACATACAGTAGATTATACAACGTAGCTGGGTGAATTTTGACTAAAACTTGGTAATGGATCAAACTAACTCGTTTGGCTCATTTCAGCTTTTTATATATACTTTCTAATATTTTCAAAGAGAATTCTTTTATATGTTTTTATGATTTAGAAGAGTTTTACAGTTTATAAATTTCAAGTTTTGTTTTTTATTACATATTGAATTACAATGTATTTAATTTTATTTCTAACAGCATTTGTTATTCCCAAATTCTGACTGTCTCTCGTGGTATTAAGATGTGTAGTGAGTCCTTGCATTTGAGTAGTGCTTTTTCATACTGGTATATGAAATATGTATTTTAATCTAGTAGAATAGCTATTATTGAAATGGAATCGAAGGTGTACTGATGTCTCAGGTACTGCAAGAGTAGACAGTACACATACAATGTAAGGCTTGAAGCATTTGAAAATACTTGGTTCGAGGGAACTATTGTATCACGCCACCTTAAACATGTCATATATGTCACTGTGCAGAAAAAAATTTGACCCAAGAGTGTATATAGTTAGTGGGTTGAAATAAATTATGAAAATATGTTAAAGGTCTTCTTTTTTTTCTGATGAATTTTTTTTTTTTACTCAAAAGTTGGAAGTTTTCATTTAGACTATACAATTTTATAGGTTTATGGTAATAAGATTTTGTGTATACAACTATACGTGCATGCACAAATCATGCAAATCTACATTTCAAGGGGTTCTTGAAATAGCAGTACATTTCTGAAGAGTTCCCATAACGTGCTGTGTTGTTGTCTGGTAGAGTTTCAATAGCTATTTTGGGGGGGCAATGTTTGGTTTTATTTCACTCCTGTTGGTAGTTGAACTCTTCAGTCAGCATCAGGATCTCACGGACTCTGATGCATTGTCGGTAAATATGTGCACAGGTGTTGCACTGATAAAACTTAGTAATGCAATTTATTTTATGAATAAATTTGAATACATGGATTTCTTGCCAGAGCAAAATCCATTAAATATGCTCATCAAAGAAAATATACCTCATGCCATTTCAGAATGCCTACAAATTGAAAAGTTTGCAAATACATGGCAATTTTTTTTTTTCCTTCAATGCAATGTTAATAAGTAGCGGATGTTTTCAACATTTGAGGACATGCCTTCACAAACAAGAGAAGAGGTATACTACTGTGAAGAAGAACTATTTGACCATGGAATTGAGGGCTCCCACTAAAATTTATTTTCTTCCAAACTACCCCATGAAATTGTTCTCTGGAATGAGTTGATAAATAGATTCCCATTCGTCAGAATTATTGGAAAATAACCTTTGAGGTTTAGTCTGTTCTCTAGATTGCACTCCTTCAGTCAAAACAAAAAAAGTTTTATTGTGAAAGCAGTTGCCCTCTGAATAGTAAGCAAAAAATGTTCTACTATATATCTAAAGATGTTACACTCTAGATATGAGAGTTATTTGGAATGGTTTAATAATTGTTTGATGTGAAGTGTTGATTGGAAATGTTATCATTATGGTATCCTTTGATGTTTTATATGACCATGGCTAAAATTCATGGATTACAATCATTTTGGAGCCCTTCAAATCTAGTCTGTACATCTCTACAGGTGTCCATTGATGAAGAAAAACACATTAAAAAATAATTTGCATGCAGCCGGTGAATTCTTCGTGAAACACATGTGTGATTATGGGGGTAAATTAAAGGAGTCTTATTTAAAACAATGGGCAAAAAAAATTTTTTTTATGTCTTGTATGAAAGGAATAGATTCATTTTGCTTTCAGTTTAGATACTATTCATTAAAAAAAGAGTATGTTGGACTTCCCACAAACCATGTTTACATGTGTATGCTGATAAGGAATTTCAAATTTTTATTAACATAAAAACATTTTGATCTTATTTTTCACCTTGTTTTACAACAAGGGACAAGTATTTTAGAAAGCTTCAATTATGAGTGTTGAGTTCAATGGAAGTTGGATGAACTTCTAAAAACCTTTCTCTCTGTTGATAAACTGAGTTTCGTTCATTGTTATCATATGATTTTTCAACTTTTAATTTTCTCGTTTACTTGTTAAATTTTTTCTTTCTATTTGTTTTATTTTCTGTGTGTGTGTGTGTCAATTTTCATTTCCTTACTTTCAGGTGTCTTTAGCAAGACCAAGTTGTGAAAGTATTAAAGGGGCCAATCTGTATATTTCGGGTTTACCCAAGAGTTTAACCCAACTGGACCTAGAGAAAATGTTCAGTGATTGCGGACAGATCATTACATCCAGAATTCTTTATGACCAAAATACAGGTATTAAGACTGAAACGCAAGACTACAGTGGAGGCCCAAAGCTGCCAGGGTGGTTCCCCTTCCTGACTTAGTGTATTCCTCACAAAATGCAGACATTTCCTTCCTCCTCTCACAGAAGAGTACATTAGACTTAGAGCTGCCTTAAGCAGTTTTGTTAGGTAATCTAGGTAGCGATTGCTTTAACACTTCTCCTTTATACCCCCAGGTGTCACTTGCTCGTCCAAGTAGTGAAGGTATAAAAGGTGCCAACCTTTATATCTGTGGCTTGCCCAAGTCTATGACCCAACAAGAATTGGAGGGATTCTTCTCACAATGTGGGAAAATCATTACTTCCAGAATTTTGTATGATAATAACACAGGTTAGACATGCGTTTAGTTTGTGTTTCCGTGCAGTGTTGTCTGCTTGCATGTTGTATCATGGATTCTTTTCATAGAATTCTGATACTAAATGCAGGACTGACTATTTATTATGTGACCTGTTTGAGTTTCTTTCAAGTTTATTTCAAGTTCCTTACTTCTTGGTTAGATGTTAAGTTTTTTTGTACATTTTTGAGCATTTAATTGAAAGTTCAATACTGATATTCCTGTTGGCTGTCACCTAAGGCATCTTCTTGTTGTTCATCAAGTGATTAGTTTGATTGATTGCTCTTATTTTGGGCCAGACACAAAACTACTTTTTGTTCGGTATCTGCCACCATTTAATAAAATGGTTTTACACCTACATTTTTAAACCATGATCTCTTTGATCATCATCTTTGTCTCATTATTACTCCAATTGTTTACCATAATGAAATTCATAGGAAAAGAGGATTGCAAACTTTATACATATTCTTGCCAAAATCTGTAGGTGGCAAATGCCA
>JAMZEH010000020.1:11935000-11987500 GCA_024699665.1 Ostrea denselamellosa | reverse complement strand
TGAAATAACCAATCACTTACTCTGGTTTCAAACAATTTATGGATTTTATTTACAGTTTACTTAATGGATAAAAGAATGGTATGCTAATAATATCACCAATAAAGCCTAAGAACCTGGCTCTCTGCTATTCTGAAGGTTGTTGTGTAGAGTTAGTAGTTTTACATTCGAATCTTATCCATGTATGTGTTGAATCATGTTTTCTGTGGAGTTGTTTGCCAAACAGACCTAGTTATTCAAATTTTAATATTTTTTTTTCACTTTTCTTGATTTGCCCAAGTATTGCAGAGGGGAATTTTTTCCAAAACCCAGGATTTATTTGTGGCTTCAAGAATTTTTATAATTTGTTGCGTCTTTTTTCTGTGACAGTTTCTTATTTGATTTAAACTAAAAAGTTGGGAAGTCAGCCACTTTATTTTAAAACCAAAGTTGGAATTTTTTGTGTTTTATTCCTGCAATACTTGGGTATCGTACACTAATGCTTCATTATATGTGTGCTTTTTAATTCCGTTATCTTAGAAGCTGTGTTGCTGTTTTTATTGTCTCATTGTCAACTGGATACAGGCAATCCAAGTCAATTGTCAGTTCTGTAGTTCTATAACAGTATTTGTACTTTTACATGTGAAAATTAATAAAAAGCTTCTTATGATAGTCATGTAGTCTTGTTTTGTGTGAAAGGAATTTTGGATCCAGTGGCCCAACGAACGTGTTATTAAACCTTTACTTTTTTTTATTTTGAAGGTTTGGTCTACTTGAAGACTTTACGTGTAGAAGAACTAATCAAACATATCTAGCGAGAAAGATTCTAAATAGAAAGGACAAGTTTTATGATGTTAATCCATGTGATCACGACATCGCTCTCGTAATTATGTTCCTCAACTGCTTCAACTGACGGAATCGAAATCGCCCTGCCGGCTCCAATCGGATTTCTCTGTATATTGAATTCCGATATTTATGTCCCAGTAGTGTAGAATGCAAAGGTCAAAATTAGAGCAGAGTTGGGTAAATATGTATAGGAAGACAGTTTTAGATAATTGATGGTCATATTTCCAGACTTTGATACCCGCAGTACTTGTTTGGTCAATTTCCAATACGACATAACAATTGCATTACCATACGTCATATAATGGCGTCAATTGTTTAGACCTTTGGACTTGGGGTCTATATGCATTTCTTCTCGATGGGTTGTTTTCAGTAAATGCCAAAAAGTGCTGCAAATGTTTCATTACTATCGATCGTTTTCAATGTCTCCTCGGCAGCCACTGATTGTGCTCTTTTGAGTCTGGTTCATCATTCGCCAGTCACTCACAAAAAGCTTCATGTGAAATATAATTGGAAATTGATTTTTTTCCTCCTGTAGAAAACTTTAGGCAACGAGGATAAAAGTTATTGGCATGTCGGACTATTTAAACTGGTTCTTACTTAAGGCCGCAAGTCAAGTATGAAGTCAATAGAAATGTGATTGAGACTAGCAACACATGTTCGAAGACTACATTACACGATACAATCTCTGTTCCTTCAACTGTATCTTGCACAATTCCCACAGCAGCTGTTGTATATACACACCATTACACAGTAGTGTGACTATTATTTTTCGAAATAAAATCGACCCTGCAAAGTTAATATTTTCACATTCGGGATCTGACAATGGACTTGCGGTATTTTATACCTTTGAACAAAGCGTCTTTGTTGCGGTGTGAGACGACAGATGTTAACGGGGCCGCTCTCTCCAGCAGAAGTCCCATTTTGTGTAAATAACAAAAGTCCCGTAATGGGTTCTTTATTTACTGCATAAAATAAGACAATATTGATATTTGGTGAATCGATTGGTACAAACAAATTTTGCTCCATATGAAGCTTATTACTGATATAAGGACACATAAGTATTGTATGGGAAAATGTCATCCTATTCCTTCAGGGAAAGGTTAATTTCAGACATGAGCTTGTGTGCAACCTTTTTAGCTTCGAGATCGTCTATTTAGATCGATATTTCATCAATAATGCACAACCCGAGTAGATACAGTCCATATGCATTAATACGTGTGGAATTCGCCATTTATCTCGTATTGTTTTCCCGTCAATTACCCAGTTCTCATTTCATTGTGAAATTATGAATTCTTTATGATATCGTATCTATACGGGAATTATGTCGTTGTTGTGGGGTTTTCATTTTCGATACCCACGAAAAAAAAATTCCCATAGCCAAGTCTCAAGATCGGAAGGCTGGTGCTCACCCTGCCAATTCCCGTCTGCGAGTTTTCACGGCAACTCCAATAAACACTTATGTGAATATGATAGTTACATACGCGAAGAACACAATTGAAGATGATGGAAACAAGATGTCCTGCATACCATTATCATATGTAAGGTGTCGGAACTGCTCTCTGTATCTTGTTTACTATACGAACTACTTTCTATGATTGTATCTTGTTTACAATAGAACCGATGTTCTTTGAGGTTTTTCATCACCTATTTCGAACGCTGGGGGGTGGGGGGGGGGACTTTCTCCATAAACTATCGCACGACAAATACTTTTTTAGCTCTCTCCCCACCCACCCCCGAAACATTTTAACAACCCGTAGTATCTTATGATCGTGAACTATCTTCCAAACTGATACGGAAATCAACAGAATTGAGAAATTCGACCTGAAAACATCATATGTGAACTAATTTTAGGATGTCCCTATATATATATATAGAGAGAGAGAGAGATAGAAAGAGAAGAGAGAGTTTGGTTCGAAATCCAAGTAGAATTCAAGATAAAATTGAAGTATATATATATATATATATATATATATATATATATATAACTATATATTGCAGTATACATTTCGATTTTATCTTGAATTCTACTTGAAAATCGAATCAAACAATCTCCATATGCATATTATACATATGTACAAACACTTGTTTAAACAAACTTTTTAGAATGTATTCATGTAGGTTATCCATGAAATACTAATGGGGCGTGATTCTTTTTGTAAAAAAGGGGGGTGGGGTGCTATAAATCCGCCGTGTGTGTATGTATGTATGTGTGTGTGTGTGGTGTGTGTGTATGTATGTGTGTGTGTGTGTCATTTTCTCTTCGATTTATTATGTACTTTATATATGTGTACATGTTGGTACCTCTGACGTATGGTCCCGCTGTTTTGGTACCCATCATAATATTCATACCTTTTTGTAAATCAACTTGTTTCTATGTCAAATTGAAAGGTCAGTGTTTTGGGTTTTTTTCTTCTTTTTTTTTTATATATGAGGAAATCAAATGCAATGAAATGTAGTTTTGTTAATGACAGACCGTAAATATCAATATATAACTTGATAAAAATGTTCCAGGCATCGGATTTACCGCTATGTCCATGTTCTGTCTTCCTTATATCAAAATTTTATTTCATTCCATCACATCTTACGATCTGATGGCGATAAAAGATAAAAGCCAGGTGCATTGCTACCAAGTAGCATCATGGAGTAGGGGTTTACTAAGCTTGTGTAGATAATAAAGAAAAAAGGAAAAATATTGATACACTGGTAGGTCAAATCTCAGCACTGAGTAAATATTATGATTGAGCGACGTGTCTTGAATTATGTACACCGCTCTTATCGAGAATGAGCAAAGAGCCAAGAGCGGAAAAGATCATTTTTATCATTTAACAACCCCCATGAGTTTGGATCAAAATGATCAACATAGCAATGGAATATATTTAATTTTCAATCTTCTCGGATCATCATTGCTATAATTAAATCCTATGCTGGCAATTTTCGTTGGGGCGCTCAGAAGACTGTAGTTTGAACCATATATGATTTTTAATTCTTATTTAAGAATTTCTCTAAAGGTTGGAACTGAGTCTTGGGGACGCCAGATACAAACGGTGGGAGTAGGAAGAAAAGATTGTGTGCTTAATTGCATTACAGAAGAATATTATGTTTCTTCCACACAAAAAATCCAAGCTAACAGCAAACTCGGAATATATGCGGTGGCAATATCTCAAATCCTACGATGAGGGCGGAATCACTACATGTATTTAATCAAAACGCGCCGTTAATCACTTTCATATTTTCTAACAAAGTATCGTCACACTTTTTTTCCCCGTTGTCATGGGTAACCTTTTTTCGGCTATATTATTTTCTTTTCTTTTCCCCTTAATTTCTTTCCCGCTATATTTGTTTTTTTTTTTGCTCGCTATATTCTTTTTTCTTCTTTTTTTCCTTTTTTTTTTTTTCCGCTATATTTTTTTTGTTTTTTGTTTTTTTTGTCCGATATTTTTTTTTTCCTCTTTTTTTCCTATATTTTTTTTTCGCTATAATTTTTTTTTTTTTTTTGCCCGCTATATATTCTTAACAAGAGAAAAACTGAACCACTGTATAGTGGGCCTCGACCTCAGGACGCATTATGACGCTTTCTGATTACATCTACGTTTTGAGGATCAGATGATCTGCTGGCGTGCAACACAAAACAATATAATAAAATGTAATTACACGCACTTCGACTTCACATTCAGCGCTTTATTGCTCAATGTATGTGATGAAACCTTTCTTTTGAATTTGAAGAGGTGCATGACCCTGTGTGAGATCCATGCAGTTAACAGATGTTTTGCGTACGGTAAGAACGGCTCATTTACGGAATCGACAAATACCTTTGTTCCCCCCCATCAACAGACGATATTATGTTAAAGTGGAATGCACCATGTTATACAAAAGAAAGATTCCATAATTTTATTAGTTTCCCTAGTAACCATTTTGTTAGGGAATGTGCCCGAAGGCAATCTAAGGTCAAGTATACTCAGCAGCTGTTCCGGTTGTTAAAGATATGGACGGATCTCCAACATAGGCGAATTTTATGGAAATCATATATCACAAGGTCGATTGAGTATTTTGATTGAATTATATATATATATATATATATATATATATATATATATATATATATATATCTGATCATTATCGTTCGTCGGTGGTAGGGTTAAAGCATCCAAACTCCATTATATCTGAAGCATTAATGAGTCCAATCATTATTTTCAGTCCTATTTCCTTTGCTGTGATATTGTTAATGAAATTCTTAGTTCCATGTGAGTGGATGAAGAGAAATTTTTAAAGGCCTTAAGACTTCTTTTTTTCTTTTCTTTTATGAACGATGTATAACATGGCCTTTTAACGTCGACAACTGAAATTTAGTCTGATAATTAAAGTATCGAATTTCAAGACGACTAAAATGATTTGAAACTACACCTTCTTATTTATTTTTTTTTTTTTGTCGTTGTTTGTTTTTAAAAGCATGAGAAGGTTTCGGACATTATGTTAAGTTTAGGGAATCCGAATTTAAAGTCGAGGTTGGAAGATTGATTGATTGATTGTTGTTTTCCCCCACACTCAACAATTTTTCAGTATCTGATGGCGTCCTTTTTTTTTTATTGGTGGAGGAGAGAACTCTGATACAATGTACCCGGGAAGAGACCACCGACCTTCCGAAAGTAAACTGGTAAACTTTCTCACATATATCGGCGCGAGTGAGATTCGAATCCGCGCCGACTAGTGGTGGAAGATCACTTTTAACACGCTGAATGTCACTTGGGAACCCAAAACTCACAGTAGGGAAGTCGGGTTAGCCTCGCCGTCACAGAAAGCGAGTCTTACGGTATACTGGCACCTTGATGAACAAGCTGAGAAGATAGAGTGATGTATCACCCTCATCATCTTGCCGTCTACACGTTATCAGACGAGAGATAAAGACTGCACAAAACCTGAATGCCGACCTCTTCTTCACATATAGTATACTGTACTTTCTTTTTGGAAAGGGTGCGTTTGTTTTGACAAAGGCGAAAGACGCGTCAAAACATTAAAGCAGCGGAAAAGATACGCAGAAGTTCTGATAAAAGATTTCTGGGAGTAATAATTGAAGATTCGTGTTCCATGTCGTGGAATAATATTTGCTTACTCGAGCAAAAATAATATGATAAGTTTTGAATAAAACAGAAGGTTGTACAGATCTCGTTTGGAAACAAGGACTACATAAAAGAATGGAAGGAAATCAATGAAAAAACTCAACCATTATGACACAAGACCAATAAAATTGTAAATGCGAGATCTGGAAGATCGATGAGTACACTCTGTTTACACTGTACATCAAAGAGGACCCAACAGAATGAAGAGATAGGAGTGCGGTAGCTCATACCAATTACACCTAATAACAACAGACAAGTGCGCACAATAAACTAGAATGCATATCAATCTCTCTGCGATACTGAAGATTGTCTCCCGTAATAACACTTAACAAACACTTTTTACCAGTTAATACACAAATGGAACCTGTTCTTTCTCCAAGTTATCAGTAATTAAGCGTACTTTAGGAGCGTACTTTAATTCTGAGTACGAAGTGGATTTATATATGTATTCTTTCTGAAAACTTTAAAGCTAGTATGTCCCAAGTAGTGCGCATGCTCGTCGCACGACAGGCCTTACGTGTACACAACATCAAGACTTCACATAACTCAAGGTTATTGAGTATACCAGTAATTTCGATTATACTGTTGTTATCCTGTTCCTCCGTTCGTCTGTCACATTACCTTCCTCAAACTACTTATTTTCACCCTAAAGGCCAATTGGGGGTATCCCGTGGGGATCCGGGTTAGAATAGATCCTCAGTACCCCTTGCTTGTTGTAAGAGGCGATTAGATGGGCGGTCCTTCGGATGAGACCACAAAAACCGAAGACCTGTGTCACAACAGTTGTCGCACGATAAAGATCCCTCCCTGCTCAAAGGCCGTAAACGCCGAGAATAGGCCTAAGTTTTGCAGCTGGCAATGGTGACGTCTTCATTTGAGAGAAAAATTCTCGAGCGGTACGTTAAACAATATATAATCAACCATCCAACCAACTGGTTTGGGGGTGGGGGGGGGGGGGGGGGTGGGGGTGGAAAGACGTATTTGTACAGAAACCTGGCTCAGAACCCCTCTTACATTTCACGCACTTAGACAAATCATCTTTTGGAATATGATTGGTGGTGTCCTGTATAAATGCGCAATCAGATTTCAGCATTTTCATCCTGAGATCCTATCAAGGACAAAAAAACAAAACAACAACAACCCCCCCAAAACCCCGTGTTTCTACAATAAGAGGCGCATGGGCCTGAACGGTCACTTGAGTGTAATGCAACTCTGCGAACACTAAATAAACCAATGTTAGCTAAGATCAACAGTGACCATTCAACCACATATCAATAAGGCAAAACAGAACATTTGCAATTGGTTTTGAAAATACATAGATAAAGCATAGATATTTAGCAGATTTTTAAAGATATAATGATCAGTGAAGGAGGGGGGGGGGGGGTGAGGGGAAAGTCCCCAGACACTTATCTCGCATTTCTTCATTGTATAATGACATACACAGTGAGAAAATAATGGTTTAGGTCTGGGCATCTTAAACATTTTCAAGATATTTACACATGTATATATAGGATGGAGTTGGTGAGGACCCTGGGAACTTAATGCATCTTGACATAACAAAAATAATTTACACGTATATATAGCTTAGGGACCATTTTCCAAGATATTTATGGACATGCAAATTAGAAAATGACTATTGTAACTTTTTCGCTAGTTACACTGTACGAAGGTGAGTACAATTAGAGACATACACGTGCGTGCGGGCATTCTGTCGTATGACAGTATATCTAGTTTAATTACTCTTATCAATATTCTGGGACCGATGTTTTTCCCTAGCTAACATAAACAGATACTCAGGTTTGGCTATACGTTTAAGCTTTCGCATACTGGAAAATAATTGACGTCTATACAAATGCCCCCGGTATGTCACTGACGCCTTTGCCCCGAAACAGACATTGTGTGACATTACATTAGAATTTGCAGACAGATTATTTTTGTGCGCGCACATGACACCTATTCAAGGTCGCGACAATGCTTAACAGTCGCTTGGTTGTCCTCGCCTCTTATGGACACCTTGGAAGTCTTGATTGTCTCTCTACAAAGACGAAAAAAGATATACTTGGTTCGAAACTGTTGTTAATGATGCGTTTGATGTGGTAACATCAGGCCAGGTGGTACGAGGGACAAATCAACGGAATCAACACAATTAGTGATTATAGTAACAGCAGACATTGTTATTAGTAAGATGGATAAAGGAACTTGATTCAAACCAATTGATGTAGACTATGGTGTCGTTATATATATGGTGTCGTTATATATTGTAAATTGTATGCACAAATTATCACCCCGTCCTTTGTACAATATATATATATATATATATATATGTATATGTGTGTGTGTGTGTGATGAATGTGAAAAGGCTCCAATTTGGAAATAAAGAATGTATACATGAAAACAAACTGGCTTCAAATAAAACAGAGAGGGGCTAATGTAATTCCTTCAGACGGCCTGCTACTCAAAGGGCAGGGGTTAGTATGTAGGCGTCGGTGAAATGAATCACTCCGCTATGTAACAACCCTGACAGTCAATGCAGCTAGACTCCACTATCCTCTAACAAAGACCTAGTGCTATTGCATTCAAAAGAGTTGTTTGCAAGTATCTCGCATTTCCCCCTGATTTTTATATGCAGCTAGACGAGGAATTCTTGCCAATATGCATTAATGCAAATGTTCATGCATCGTTCATTTGCTCGCATACGCTACTAATTACCAAACTATGACTTGATTATTATCGATAATTTTACACTTAAACACTATGCAATCTGTAGTCTAACTAGCTTGTAGTTCCATTCTTAAATGTCAAAAACAATCTAAATATACATATATATGCACACAGATGTATGTAGATACACGTGTCTAAGTAATCACCGACGAATATGCTACATACCAGTACACAGTGCTTGCTATTGCGAGGGTATGCCACTTGATTGTCCGGAAGCTGTTTGATCCTGTAATATCTTTCACCGATACCCCCCTTTTAAAGTTAGCAAGTATCAAATAAGGTACAAACTTTAAGATATGGTACATGTAATTGATAGAACGAGGTATTTGAGGCGCGCAAGACACTCTTGAGATATTGCACTATGGGTGAGCAGAATTCAAAAACTATTTTATTGAAATGGGCATGATATATACAACTACAAAATAATATATATTCCGAGAATCGAATCGTAGGGAAGTAAATTGTGAGCATACAAAGGAGAAAAAAGCTAATAACTAATTAAGAAAAGTAATAATAGAAAAAAAAATTATTACAAGAGGAAATGAGGTCCACACATTAGATAACCTAAGTAAATAGACATGATACATACCATAGAATATAATTTTATAAGAATTATGAACACACATAGCGAATATCTAGTGTTGATAAAAGTCGACGGTAGATGCGTGGGTAGAATTCTTATGGATGTTCGATAAGATATCGAGATTACTGGCTTATCGTAATAACACCACATTACTTATCCTCGAGACACACGATAGACGAGTTCTGGATGAAAATCAAGATCAACATTTCTCGAGATTTCACCACGATAGAGCCTCTTTATCAAATGACCGGGTCATGTGACTGTCATCACCCCCTTCGACTGCCTGATCTGGGCAGAAGATAAGGATTAAAAAAAAAAAAACTCAGATCAGACATGGATGGTGATACTAAAATGTATTAACGGATACAAATATTTACTCAGAAGTTACTGTATTAATTTGCTTTGTAGTTAATACAATATCTTGTTTTATACATGTAGAGCATTTAAATGACCGGCGACAAGACCAGTTTGACTGAAGTTTTCTGGACGATCTATCCCTTCCTCAGGACAAACGAAAAGGTTTACAGAAGATGTCTAAGATATACAAAAAAATATAATCACTAAAACTACACTAAATCTGCAAATGTATTTACACAGCAAATTACACGTTTATTGTTTTGGGGCTTGCTAATCAGTGTTTTCTTGGGAGCGAATTAGGACAGGACCTATTCTTCCAAAGGGCTGACACACAATGCTTCGCCCATTACACACACACACACGCACACACACAACACACACACACACACACACACACTTTATATATATATATATATATATATATATATATATATATATATATACTTTTAACAATACAAATGTGTGGTTTTGTTTTACATGTTAACGGTAACTATAAGGCAGTTATAGTTCCTATTCCTGGGATTAGAGATAATGTTGATTCACTATAAATTATTCATATGCGTTGTTGATCCGTTCAACAAAGGCGACAAAACATCAGCCACTGACAAAAGCGAAGCGACAGAAAACAGTGAAATCACATTCTAATGGTAAAACGTCTTCACTTTCTGTTCTTTCGGATGTGTAGAAATTGGCAAATTAACCCAAAAAGCAACAATTTTCTCTTAACAAAGGAACAACTATTATCGCACCACAATATCTTATTTTCATGACAAACACTTCAAGCAGATTGCAAAAGTCACATTACAGCAGAGTGGAACTGCAAAAATTGACGCTTGTTTCATTCATCAAACGACGTTAACGTATTCAAATCAAATAGCCTTTCCTCTTTTCGACGACATATCATAATGACGGACAATACTGCGGAAAAGGAAAATCATAGGCGTTTTATAATTGATATCTGTATTATTGAGTGGTTGACCAGATGTATTCTCAATGGAATTAAGAAGAGAAAAACCAAAACCTTGTAATGGAATTTAATCTGATTTTGACATCAGCTAATAAATGTTTGATATCCTCAAACGCTTCTTGTCGTGTTTGAACATCCTCTTGCTATTTTTACGATCTAAATTTAACAAAGTGATAAATGCTCTTCTCGAAAATAGCTCCAGAACTCAAAATTTCTTGCGGTAACATATGTGTATGTTCCAAACAATTAACTTTTTCGAGAACTCGCTAGATTAATTATTGCATGATAAGCCAAGAGATATTATAGTCTGATGGTTATACTGTGCGTCACAGAAATAAAGCAGTAAATAGTATTCTAAAAATTTGGTCACACAGTGGCAGATTCTTAAATCAATACATCAAAGGTTTTAGAATTGTAATGAAATACGCATGTAGCACAAAATGAGTCAAAGTCTGGCCTGTATTCTACACCTCGTGCTGAAATTGTTTTTTAAAAAACACTCCTGCGTTTGACAGAGAGAACGTACCCGGCCCCTGTGTTATTTTTGAGGATTGTTTGTTAAATATGCAACGCCTTCATTAACACTGAGGACTGTTTCTGAAGTCTGCAGCCCTTAAATGAACAGAAATGATTGTTTGTATTATAATTGAGAAAAGGTTCGTTTGGTTTGTTATACCTGCAATTTAAAAAAAAAAGAAGTTCGGGTATATTGTTTATCCTGGTCCGTCCGTCCGTCTGTTTCTTCTTCTTGTATTTTAAGTGGTAACCAACTAATCTCTTGGAATAAGATAGATGGTGTCCTGTAGATGTGCAGTAAAGTTTCTGAATTTCAGTTTTACCCTGGGACCAAGTGGGAGTAGAAAAATGATGTTTTTTTTCTGATAAAACTGGTTCTTAGAACTCCTCATACATTTTACGCAGTATAGTGGTGTCCTATAGATGTGCAATACAGTTTCGGAAATTTCATTTTCACCCTAGGGGACAAATGGGGGTCGAAAACGACGTTTTCCTACAAAAACCTGGTTCCCAGAACTTGATATTTATGGCTGTTTGTTAACTGGTCCTCATATTGATAATGAGAACTATTTGTTAACTGGTCCCTGATTGATTGATTATATGTTGTTTAACGTCCCGCTCGAGAATTTTTCACTCATATGGAGACGTTACCATTGCCGGTGAAGGGCTGCAAAATTGAGGCCTATGCTCGGCGCTTATGGCATTTCAACAGGGAGGGTTCTTTATCGTGCCACACCTGCTATGACACGGGGCCTCGGTTTTTGCGGTCTCATCCGAAGGACCGCCCCATTTAGTCGCCTCTTACGACAAGCAAGGGGTACTGAGGATCTATTCTAACCCGAATCCCCACGGGATTAACTGGTCCCCGTATTGATAATGAGAACTGTTTGTTAACTGGTCCCTGCATCGATATTGAGTACTGTTTTTGAAATATGGGTCCCTACGTATCAAAACTAGACCGTAGATTAATACATGTCTTGTCCAATATTAATTTAGAGTACTATCATTAAGTATCCAGTTCCAATATCAATTCGAGGGTAACAAGTCTCTGTGTCATCACTCATGGCCGTTTCTTAAGTATTTGGTTCCATTATCAACATTGATGACTATTTATCAAGTATTTGGTTCAATTATCAACATTGAGGACTGTTGTTTATTAAGTATTTGGTTCCATTATCAACATTGAGGACTGTTGTTTATTAAGTATTTGGTTCCATTATCAACATTGAGGACTGTTTATTAAGTATCTGGTTCCATTATCAACATTGAGGACTGTTGTTTATTAAGTATTTGGTTCCATTATCAACATTGATGAATATTCATTAAGTATCTGGTTCCATTATCAACATTGAGGACTGTTGTTTATTAAGTATCTGGTTCCATTATCAACATTGAGGACTGTTGTTTATTAAGTATCTGGTTCCATTATCAACATTGATGACTATTTATTAAGTATCTGGTTCCATTATCAACGTTGGGGACTATTTATGAAGTATCTGGTTCCATTATCAACATTGATGACTATTTATTAAGTATCTGGTTCCATTATCAACATTGAGGACTGTTGTTTATTAAGTATCTGGTTCCATTATCAACATTGAGGACTGTTGTTTATTAAGTATCTGGTTTCATTATCAACATTAATGACTATTTATTAAGTATCTGGTTCCATTATCAACATTGAGGACTGTTGTTTATTAAGTATCTGGTTCCATTATCAACATTGATGACTATTTATTAAGTATCTGGTTCCATTATCAACATTGGGGACTATTTATGAAGTATCTGGTTCCATTATCAACATTAATGACTATTTATTAAGTATCTGGTTCCATTATCAACATTGAGGACTGTTGTTTATTAAGTATCTGGTTTCATTATCAACATTAATGACTATTTATTAAGTATCTGGTTCCATTATCAACATTGAGGACTGTTGTTTATTAAGTATCTGGTTCCATTATCAACATTGATGACTATTTATTAAGTATCTGGTTCCATTATCAACATTGAGGACTATTTATTAAGTATCTGGTTCCATTATCAACATTGAGGACTGTTGTTTATTAAGTATCTGGTTCCATTATCAACATTGATGACTGTTTGTTAAGTATTTGGTTCCATTGTGAACATTAGGGACTGTTTGTTAAATATTGTTACCAACATAGTTGACTGATTGATAATTTTCTGGTTCCATTATCAACATTGAGGACCGTTTATTAAGTATCTGGTCCCATTATCAACATTGTGAACTGTTTATTAAGTATCTGATCTCTACATCAATACTTAGGACATTTTTTGTAATATACAGCCCCCAACTGTAACAGAACATTGAGGACAGTGAGTTCATATTGCAATCATTGGATTATCACTGTTTTCTGTATGGTAGGTACACAGCCTCTGCATTAACATTGATGGCTGTTTGTTTGGTATACAGTCTCTACATTAACAATGGTGGCTGTTTATTTGGTATACAGTCTCTACATTAACATTGATGGCTGTTTATTTGGTATACAGTCTCTACATTAACAATGATGGCTGTTTGTTTGGTATACAGTCTCTACATTAACATCGGTGGCTGTTTGTTTGGTATACAGCCTCTGCATTAACATTAATGGCTGTTTGTTTGGTGTACAGTCTCTACATTAACATTGATGTCTGTTTGTTTGGTATACAGTCTCTACATTAACATTGATGGTTGTTTGTTTGGTATACAGTCTCTACATTAACATTGGTGGCTGTTTGTTTGGTATACAATCTATACATTAACATTGATGGCTGTTTATTTGGTATACAGTCTCTACATTAACAATGATGTCTGTTTGTTTGGTATACAGTCTCTACATTAACATTGATGGCTGTTTATTTGGTATACAGTCTCTACATTAACATTGATGGCTGTTTGTTTGGTATACAGTCTCTACATTAACATTGATGGCTGTTTATTTGGTATACAGTCTCTTACATTAACATTGATGGCTGTTTATTTGGTATACAGTCTCTACATTAACGATGGTGGCTGTTTGTTTGGTATACAGTCTCTTACATTAACATTGATGTCTGTTTATTTGGTATACAGTCTCTACATTAACATTGATGTCTGTTTGTTTGGTATACAGTCAGTCTCTACATTAACAATGATGGCTGTTTATTTGGTATACAGTCTCTACATTAACATTGATGGCTGTTTGTTTGGTATACAGTCTCTACATTAACATTGATGGCTGTTTCTTTGGTATACAGTCTCTACATTAACATTGGTGGCTGTTTATTTGGTATACAGTCTCTACATTAACAATGGTGGCTGTTTGTTTGGTATACAGTCTCTACATTAACATTGATGTCTGTTTATTTGGTATACAGTCTCTACATTAACAATGATGGCTGTTTATTTGGTATACAGTCTCTACATTAACATTGATGTCTGTTTGTTTGGTATACAGTCTCTACATTAACATTGATGTCTGTTTGTTTGGTATACAGTCTCTACATTAACATTGATGTCTGTTTGTTTGGTATACAGTCTCTACATTAAAATTGATGTCTGTTTGTTTGGTATACAGTCTCTACATTAACATTGATGTCTGTTTGTTTGGTATACAGTCTCTACATTAACATTGATGTCTGTTTGTTTGGTATACAGTCAGTCTCTACATTAACATTGGTGTCTGTTTGTTTGGTATACAGTCTCTACATTAACATTGATGTCTGTTTGTTTGGTATACAGTCAGTCTCTACATTAACATTGATGGCTGTTTGTTTGGTATACAGTCTCTACATTAACATTGATGGCTGTTTGTTTGGTATACAGTCTCTACATTAACATTGATGTCTGTTTGTTTGGTATACAGTCAGTCTCTACATTAACAATGGTGGCTGTTTGTTTGGTATACAGTCTCTACATTAACATTCATGGCTATACAGTCAGTCTCTACATTAACAATGGTGGCTGTTTGTTTGGTATACAGTCTCTACATTAACATTCATGGCTGTTTGTTTGGTATACAGTCTCTACATTAACATTGATGGCTGTTTATTTGGTATACAGTCTCTACATTAACAATGATGGCTGTTTATTTGGTATACAGTCTCTTACATTAACATTGATGTCTGTTTATTTGGTATACAGTTTCTTACATTAACATTGATGTCTGTTTGTTTGGTATACAGTCTCTACATTAACATTGATGGTTGTTTGTTTGATATACAGTCTCTACATTAACATTGATGGCTGTTTATTTGGTATACAGTCTCTACATTAACATTGATGGCTGTTTATTTGGTATACAGTCAGTCTCTACATTAACATTGGTGTCTGTTTGTTTGGTATACAGTCTCTACATTAACATTGATGTCTGTTTGTTTGGTATACAGTCAGTCTCTACATTAACATTGATGTCTGTTTGTTTGGTATATAGTCTCTACATTAACATTGATGGCTGTTTATTTGGTATACAGTCTCTACATTAACATTGACGGCTGTTTATTTGGTATACAGTCTCTACATTAACATTGATGGCTGTTTGTTTGGTATACAGTATCTACATTAACAATGATGGCTGTTTATTTGGTATACAGTCTCTACATTAACAATGGTGGCTGTTTGTTTGGTATACAGTCTCTACATTAACATTGATGGTTGTTTATTTGGTATACAGTCTCTACATTAACATTGATGGTTGTTTATTAGGTATACAGTTTCTACATTAACATTGATGTCTGTTTGTTTGGTATACAGTCTCTACATTAACAATGATGGCTGTTTATTTGGTATACAGTCTCTACATTAACATTGATGGCTGTTTGTTTGGTATACAGTCTCTACATTAACATTGATGTCTGTTTGTTTGGTATACAGTCTCTACATTAACATTGATGTCTGTTTGTTTGGTATACAGTCTCTACATTAACATTGATGTCTGTTTGTTTGGTATACAGTCTCTACATTAACATTGATGGCTGTTTATTTGGTATACAGTCTCTACATTAACATTGATGTCTGTTTGTTTGGTACACAGTCTCTTACATTAACATCGATGTCTGTTTGTTTGGTATACAGTCTCTACATTAACATTGATGGCTGTTTATTTGGTATACAGTCTCTACATTAACAATGATGGCTGTTTATTTGGTATACAGTCTCTTACATTAACAATGGTGGCTGTTTATTTGGTATACATTCTCTACATTAACATTGATGGCTGTTTGTTTGGTATACAGTCTCTACATTAACATTGATGGCTGTTTATTTGGTATACAGTCTCTACATTAACATTGATGGCTGTTTATTTGGTATACAGTCTCTACATTAACATTGATGGTTGTTTGTGTGGTATACAGTCTCTACATTAACATTGATGGTTGTTTATTAGGTATACAGTCTCTACATTAACATTGATGGTTGTTTGTTTGGTATACAGTCTCTACATTAACATTGATGGCTGTTTGTTTGGTATACAGTCTCTACATTAACATTGATGGCTGTTTATTAGGTATACAGTCTCTGCATTAACATTGATGGCTGTTTGTTTGGTATACAGTCTCTGCATTAACATTGGTGGCTGTTTGTTTGGTATACAGTCTCTACATTAACATTGATGGCTGTTTGTTTGGTATACAATCTCTACATTAACATTGGTGGCTGTTTGTTTGGTATACAGTCTCTACATTAACATTGATGGCTGTTTGTTTGGTATACAGTCTCTACATTAACATTGATGGTTGTTTGTTTGGTATACAGTCTCTACATTAACATTGGTGGCTGTTTGTTTGGTATACAGTCTCTACATTAACATTGATGGCTGTTTGTTTGGTATACAGTCTCTAAATTAACATTGATGGCTGTTTGTTTGGTATACAGTCTCTACATTAACATTGATGTCTGTTTGTTTGGTATACAGTCTCTACATTAACATTGATGGCTGTTTGTTTGGTATACAGTCTCTACATGAAGAATCCTGTCACTATATTATCATTGAGGACGGTATGTCACGTGTCGATCACTATATTATCATTGAGGATTGTATGTCACGTTTCAGGTCACTATGATTGGTTTTTTAATTTTTTTTTATACGGCGCTTTCCCAGCATATTCTGCTCAAAGCGCTTCACAATACATTATCATTGAGGACTGTATGTCACGTGCCCGGTCACTACATTATCATTGAGGACTGTATGTCACGTGCTCGGTCACTACATTATCATTGGGGACTGTATGTCACGTGCCCGGTCACTACATTATCATTGGGGACTGTATGTCACGTGCACGGTCACTACATTATAGCGAGAACAGATTGTTAAGTACTGTTTGACCAAGGACAAGCAATGGAATTTTTTTGAAACAAGGTTAACCACAGGGCTGGTTATGTATTACAGTGTATAAAATAGAGTACTGCTGAAGAGTAAATCATTAGCAAGACAGATAGCGGGTAAATGTTGATAATGAGGTAAACAATACTTCAATACTTTGTAACTGGCGGAAGATCAAAGCAACCTGCATTGTGCTCGGCACCAGCACTAATTATGTATGAGAAAATCAGCTGTGGGAATACAGTTCTCCTCTACTAATCAACAGGTTCAAAAGCCAAAAATGTCTTTATTTTCTTTGCTCATGATTCATTACAAAAGACCGATGTGCAATTAAAGGATAATGTTTTACTTCAAAATCCAAGATTTTAAAAATGGTTTTAAAAATAACGATATCAAAATATTGTTTTGTAAATTACAAACTTTAAAAAAACAAAACAAAAAAACCAAAAAAAAAAACCGGGATGAATTCAGCTTCTCAATCGTAAACTTTCCACATCTATCTAGCAATATTGCATTAATGCCTGCAAATGGTGTTTATACTTTAATTTATTCAATGCCCAAGAGCATATTCTACGTATAATCAATTTTAAATCGAGGCAGGCTACTGACAAATACATTGATGGTGCAGGGGTTTCAAAAATATCGTTTAAAGTCAACATTTTGCAAATTCAATTATCTGATTTGCAAATATAATCTATCATTAGGTCGAATGCTGGCTGACGTGTTTCATACCAGTTGTTATGCCGTTCTTTACATGCTGATTCTAACTACGGATTACTCCATTTACCTGATCAAGAAAAGGGGCTTACGGTGGATGTGACCGGTCAACAGGGGGTGCTTACTCCTCCTAGGCATCTGATCATACCTCTGGCTCATGTTTGCCCTATTTTAAATTTTGTATTCTTTATAGGAATTATTAGACTGATCACTGTTCGTTATCTTATCTCTTCATAGAATATGCGTCTTCTCTCCTTTTAGAATCACTATCATAATGTCACAATATAATTACATTTATATGCCAGTTTTAAATATTCCACAGAGATTTACGAAATAGCACAGATATCCCAACAATGTACTACTGAGTATTTGCTAAATAAAACTTATGTCATACAAAAATTGATTTCCACATTCTGGATCGTTATAAAATAAAATATTTTGACCTTGCAAAGGTTAACAAGTATAGGATTTCTTTAAGCAGTGAACACAGACGAAAATGACATAAATTGACTGTCTGTGCAGGAAGTCCTATGTACATATGAATATTGAATCAAGAGAAAACTGTCTGGATTCTGTTTCCACAAACTGAATAGAAAAATTGGATGATACAAACGTCTACTACAGCTTATCACAGTGCAGACTGCCTGAAACATGGCGTCAGGTTCCGTGATATAATCTCTGATTTAGAACTCCGAATCCCAAATATCAATTGTAAATATTGATCCTCTATACCAATGACACGGCGTAATCATTTTATTAAAGGGATTCATACATCATTTCGGACATACTTTATCATTTTCATTGGTTTAAATTATCTGCCCCTGTTCAACCTCTTCGGTGTAAAGAGGTGAGATATTGAGATGGAAGTCGTGGGCTACCTTGGCTGAAACGGTTCCGTGAACATTTTAAGTCTCTGTAAAACAATAAATCGTGATAACGTCATACACGAAGACAAATTCCAAGATTTGTTGAACCATGGTTTCCTTTATTGTTTCGCGATAAGACATTATAGGAAACCTTATTGCAATTGTCGTCGTTATTTAGCGTGGTGTTTGACGAAAGATCGCCATTCATTGATTTCTACAGCATGCGGTATCTTTCTGACCGATTGCTTTGATGAGTTTCGAAAATATTTGCGCTCCCTAGACCTAATTATAACTTTGTCAAGTCGCATCGATTGTAAAACCAAGCAGTTTTCAAGATTTAAAAAAAAAATCAAACGAATAGATGGATTGATTTTTTTACGAAAATATCAATGTTGGTTCCTGACTTTACTGGAGTACGTGAAGTCTACGGGAATTCCGAAATTACAATCGATTTATATTAAGGTGTCGCCTAATTCAAACTGGCTTGATTCCAACCTTCTGCTACAAATCATTATCATAATATGTTATACATGAAAAATGTTTGTCTTCATTTCGTTAACAGAAAAAAACCATCTGTCAATCGGCTCGACTTTATGCTTAATCTTCTACTAAAAGAAAATAATATCAAAACAGTGCTAAAATTTTCCGGAGATGAACATGTTCTTTATAAACAGTTTGAGAGACAAGTAATACTTTGTATCTTTCTTTAAGCATCCACATGAAAGGATATAACTGAAAATAAAAGTTGAATTTAGCTACTTGCAATTTCATTACTACATAAAAAAATGGTTTGCATGCTCCTCTGGTGTTTTATATGGAGGCTTTAATCATGAATTATCGTGAAGCATCTGAAAAAGATCTAAATCTTACGAACTGTGGCATTACCTTCCGTAATAAATCGAAAGCATCAACATCAATTTGAACCAAATGGTAAGTGTATTTGCATTCTTTGTGAAAAGACAATCCTTTTGATATTTTGAGATGAAAATTGTTGTCGAAGAGACTAAGCAAAACCTTAAGCGAGAATTCAAGGTGAACTCAGTCTGAAGTAACGAAGCATACGATATTTCCAAATATCACTTGTCACACGTGACATTTAACAGAATAGAATTTGATCCGTCAAAAGATCCCTGTATGGCAAGAGCCTACTTTCGGCTCTTAAATGAAATCTTTAAGATTTACGTTCTTGTTTTACAAAATCTATAAAAACAACACGTCATTTCCTGTAATTCGACGTCAAAAACTATGCATTCTATCGTTTGCTGTTGTTTTTTTAAACTTCTGTTAATTTTCTATTTTATAGACATAAAGTGACTTTCTGTTCATCGCCCTGCGAATAATCTTTGAAAGGAAAGAGATACAAAAATAATTAAAATATGCATATTTCATCATAATATCACATATTTGGAAAAAAAACGATGTATTCTAAAAAGCAATAGCATTTTTCTGACGATTTTACAATCATGATCAAAGTACACTTTGCTACAACATATTCAAAATCTTAAAGTGGCTTTTTGGGACCAATAGTAGTTTCTTCCTTCATACACGTGTACAATTCCATGCAACCAAGTGAAGAATATGCAACTGAATATGAATATGCACGACAACCCAGTGCTCTACCGATTAAAGGGTTAATCCACTAAACAGAGCTAAAAGGAAGGCCATGAATCTAACACTACCATATAGTCCCGAGAGAGAGAGGAGGGGGGGGGGGGGGGTCCCGACTCTCCCGGAGTGCCAGCGCCTGTGGGGTGAAGTTCTCGGGGCAATCACTCTCACTCGCTAGAGATTTCTCGGGTCCCAAAGTGGACGCCAAATAGAACAGAGACAAGTATACGTCTCTGCTGAGGATTGATCCAGTTCCTCTGGCGTAACATTCCAGTGCTTTACCGATCAAACAAAAGGGTCAACCCACGAGACAGAGTTAGTAGGAAACTAGCGTACGTCAGACCAAGTACAGCGCTCCGTTAGGGTCACTACCTACTTCGCCTGCTAACACGAGGGAGCGAGAACGCATTGTCGTCTCTTACATAAGGAAGTTCAGAAATACGCATGCCCGTAGATGGATGGCATCAGAAAAACATCCAAAGAACTCCAACGTAGTGCTTGTCGAGTTGATGAATCGCGAATAGTATCCCGGAAACAAGACTGCATTAGCAATGGAAAATGATCCGCGTTCCATGACTTCGTTAATTGCAGTATACATGCTATATGTCGTATCATGATATGTTAAATGACATAATACTAGAATTACCAAGGGTTCGATACATTTAAATCTAGTTGCATTACGGGATTATTTTTTGGGGTTGTATTGCAGCCACGCTGCTTTTATTTAGACCCAGTTCCGAAAATTATTTGAATATTTCCAGAAGAAGGACTGGACACGAACTGAAGCATGAGAAAACTCCCGGTAAAATGTCAAGTGTTTCGTAATTTAACGGAGGATGCCTAATTGAGGCAACCCAAGCTGTAGCACGGGGAATCCGAGAGATTTTATTTGCATTGGGTAAAAATCGTTGTAACAACCGTGCAATTTATTTCTACTCACACTAATGGAGACAGGAAAGAGTTTGGAAACAAGCACTCTCTCGGAGTGGTATTCTTTTTCTTGAATTGATTACATGGGGAATGTTCTAGGAAAAAAATGCAGGCATGTTTAATGATGCCACAGAAATCTCTAGATACACTTCTTTCATTAGGATGCCTCTTATCATCCAAAAGAATGTCATGTAATTTAAAAATTATGCAACCAAAATTTAGTTAATGGATTTTTTTATCCAGAGATCACGATCAAAATTTCTTACCATTATTGTCAATTTATGATAAAGCGAAATTTTACTCTTCTATTTTTTTCTTCTGATGTGGGAGTCTCCTATGCTTTATTGAATCTACATTTCAGTAGACAGTAGTATGACAGGAGCGTTCTGTGGAAGTGAATTAGGCAATTTGGTTATGAAGAAAAAGATAATACAATTGATTGTATCGACATAAACAACAAGGCGTTTTATGCCATTAACAAAATAGTTATTGCTGGTATGTCTGTTTATCAGTAAAGTGGTTGAACTCGAACATTACTGCACTAGAGTTGCTTTTATCATTATGCTATACAGCTGAGATCTAAAGAGAAATTATACTCCTTTTTTTTTTTTTAAATCTGATATTGGATTATTAAATGATACTTGTGCTAAATCTTGACCATCACTTGCTGACTGCTTGGATTAATTTGGAAACAGAACGTGTTTTGGGGACTTCAGAAATAAATACAAAACAGCTGAATGCAGACGATCGAACCAAACTCGGACAAGGTCAAAAAGGTTACGTTTCTCTCTTCTACGAGTATACAGTGTACAAAGTAATCCCCTTCTTAAATAATTACCCGTATCCACCCATGAAATCCACACCACACGTGTTGAATGGTTCTATCTGACAACAGTCTGGATCACCCTGATTTGTATATACTTTCCACAAAACGGTCTGAATTTCTTAACTCAAAACGAGGCTTGTCGAAATTATGGTCGCAGGTTTTACCTACTTGAACTAGCCAATCAGCATCTTTATCAGAATTTCGACAAGCCTCGTTTTGAGTTAAGAAATTCAGACCGTTTTTTGGAAACTGTAGAGTTGAAACATAAATTTCCACTGAAAAAACAAAATCTGTGTTCAGAACATTTTTCTTTCGGAAAAAGATTTGTTTGGACTCTCCCTAACGTAACTAATACTTTAGGTTGAACGTAACGTATGGAATGGCTGTGGATTTAAATCTAATATTTTATAAAGTATTCTGGTTTTAATTTCATACAACGTAGAACTCACAATTTTTACCAGGTGGCACACACATTTTCTTTCAATAAGTTCCTTAATTTTTTTGTTTACTAGATCCGCACCATCTAACAAGGACTTCTTTTTTTTCTTTTTTAAAGAAATCTTCCAGGCTCGTTCAAAAATAGTCAGCAACTGTTACCGTTTACTAATTAACGAAAGTTAATCAAGGTATTTTATATACAAATAGAACATTGCTTTGAATTTTCAGTAAAAATGTAGATCTTATAAATTAAGAGTAAAGTTGTAGTCGATTACACAAGCTTGTTCACTAATTAGGTGTGAAATAAATTTTTGAATTGGAATGACGCTCTGGACAGTGCACATTTGTATATGTACGTAGACGGATTCATTGGAAGCAGCTTTTAACCAGAAAATACTTGCAAATAGTTTCCTTCGCACACGTACCAAAACGAACTTTCCAATTATTTTCTTATATAATACTAAAATAGATATAAAGTTTAGTTGTTTTGTTAATAGATCGGCATCTTTTATCTCTGCGACAAACTACTTTGGTTGGGTGTCCCACTTCCAGACTACTGTATCAGACTAAGGTACGCGAAACCCAGACGTATGTGAATAGTCTCGATCATCCAGACGTTTGTGTATACTCTCCCCCGCAAGTCTGGAAGCTTTCTGTAGAAAAAATGATGATTTTTCAGTTAAATGGCGCTGATCTAGAAAACAAAATTAATGATGATAATAAAATTAAAGACATTATTGAAAGAAAATTTGTTTTCGATAAATATTGTGAGTTCCTTGTAAAATAAACGATATTTTATCAGGATTAATTAAAAATATTGTATTCTAAAACCAGGGTCATCCCAGGTGTCACAGTCGACAACTAGCATAAGTTGCAAAACTTGTTTCCAAACCATTTCGTTGATATAATAATGGTTGTTGTATTTATATGGTTATGTGATTTACAATGCAATAACATGTGTTTAAATTAACTTGGATAATAGTTATGCAAGCTCTTTTCTGGAAGAAAACTGTTTTAAAACGCTGTTTTTATTTCAGTAGAAAATGTATGTTTCAGTTCTCTAGAGTTTGATTCAAAATAGTTTCTGTGGGCGCAGGTATTACCTTTTTGAACTAGCCAATTAGCGTCTTTATCAGGTATTTATAAGCCTCGATTTGAGTTCAGAAAAAAAATACCAAACGAAGAGTCCAGACGTTTTGTGGAGAGCACGCACAAACATCTGGATGATCGAGACTGCGACCTATGAGGCTTATAGTGACCTTGAGGGTATCATGTAAGGTTGTTTAATAAACATCAATCCAATTCAATTATAATGTCGAACAATATTATCGCGATTTGTTGTTCTCTTAACCCGCAATCATAATGGTGTAATGACTTCAGGGCACCTGCCGACGGTCCCACTATATTCTTAATTATCATGAACAGAGAGAGCTAATTTTAGGAAAGAAAGTTAATGATGCTCAAGACAACACTCGTTTCAGGAAAGAAATCAGCGACTGGGACAAATATTATTTCCCATAAAACGAGGCCAGCGGCAAAAGCCTAGATCGACAAGGGGCATAAATGCAGTTGTTAGGTTTCTTGAGCTTGGACGTCGTAAACCACTTTCAATGCTCTTGGTTTAATAGCTTATTGTAATTCAAGCTAAGAAATTGACAAGAAAGCGTATTAATATCTTAGTAACAATTTTCATTTACAAAGACAGTCTTATGTGTCCGTAAAGTAATGTCATTAATTATAGGGGCTCATTTGTGATTTCTTTTGCTTCGTTGTAGAACCATATTTATGCGTGATGACGTGTTTTGTAGGAGGGTATTGAGGAATATCGACTCTGACATCAGGCAATTCGACGATTGAAGACGCATTTACTGAAAAGCATGGACAGATCTTCGGTATGACAGGTACTACCTTCTTGAATTAAACATATTATCAAACCCCTTCATTTCCAGGTCTGAAGCACAATGTCTGGGGAAAAAAATACCAGCAAGGAAGTGCGGGAAATCAGCTGAATAACTGTGCTCCCATTTAGTGGATGTTCTTTGTCATTACTAGTGGGATATTGGACGATTAAAAAGCAAATACAATTAAATCAGCTATAAAAATAGAAACCCCTGCCCCCAAACGTGGTTAACCAGTTGAGTACCAAAATAACTTCCTGGAAAAGACTTCGCGCATGACTGGGTAGTTTTGTGATATAAATGCTTTCAATTTTTTATTTTTAATCAGATCAGTGAAATTTGCATTTTTCTATTTCATGATACTGTCAAAAACTCGTTTTGTCTGGTTTTTGTTTGTTTGTTTGTTTTTGTTTGTTTTTTCTTCGGTTTTTCATATTAAGGGGCATAGAATACACACGAGTGTGCAGAAAGTGATTCATAATGAAATTCATGCATATACAATGTATATACTTAAATTGTCTTTAAATTCATTATCATCTTCTTTATTGTTTATGCGGAATTTTCTGAAAACATTTTTTCCTTTTTTTTTCATTACTCATTACGCAATGACGTGTTTCAAACCACTAGAGCGCATGCGGGTACGGTTGTCAAAAATCCATCTACAGTGTAAAGTATTGCTGTGATTCATCTCAATCCGAGATGCGGTTACCTAAAATGGTGTAGAAAATTAATTATTTGCAAAAAGCTTGCAACTAGGAAGTCATTTTAATGAAAGAATATAATCTTCTTTGATGAATGTTAAGATTAGTCTTAATCACACGGTGGAAACCTGGTGGATAACACGAGTCACAGAAACATGGTGTTCTCTATCCCCGAGTATAAGAGCCCTTGAAAATGGAAAATAAATTTTTCAATGTTAACGAGAAAAGTGATCGGTTTCGGTTTGTCAAGTTTTTTTTTCATCAATTTTTCAAAAAGTTAATCTTTTGAAGTCCTAGAAATCGTTATGTGTGTAGGTTGCATAAAATAAATTGCTGGAATATATGACAAAGTAAAAGTACTTTTGAAGTTAATAATAATAGAAAATTACAAAGCACACATGGGAAGTAAATATTATGTAATTCGAATTTAAAGTTTTTTTTCAGTTTAGAGTCGAAAACCTTTAATTTTTAAAGATGATTCTCTGAGCAGGGGTTTCATATCTGTCTTCCATCTTTGCAAGGCACCGTTTATGTATTGGTTTTTGAAGCATTTAAAATATTTGTAGTTTTTTTTAACCTCGTTTTCTGATATAGGAAAATCAATTTATTCAGTTCTGATATCAGAAAATCTCTGTTTACCATATAAGAAAAAAAGTAATTTCAATACCGTCAGCTTACTCCCTCGCAAAATATTTGAAGCTAGGGACATTGCACGCTGTGTGTGGTAAGGTAGATGAGGGGCTGCGTGAGTAATTAATCGAGGTCTGATTTGCGTTTTAAAAGTCTACTTACTCCATTTACGGTTAATCGAATTTATTTTATCAAAGCGAAAGAATTAAAACAAATCTTTTCATATCTTAAAAATATTCCAAATTTTCTATCAGAAATTATTTCTTCTTATCATAACTTATTCCTGATATCAAAGAAAAGATGATTCAAAAGTATATTTTCTGAAATCAGAAACTGATTGATTTAGAGAAATTTTTAACAAAATTATTGTTTGATCTAATCTGCGCCAAAGGGACGTGAAAATGAAGAAAATATTGAAGACTGTTCAAAGAACACTGCAGCTTGTACTGTAGATAATAATGGTGTCTGTCCCTGGTCTAAAGAATTTGTATGTTTAGAGGTCGCTAGACGTTCAATAATATTTCAATACCATTTGCTTTGGAAAACACAAGAGTGTACACTTATTCATAGAATGCATAGATACATCACGTAACAGGGGATATAATACCATACAAATGGTCGAGATATTACGAATTTGTATTTTTCTCTGAATTCACCAACTTTTTATATACTGTTCTCATCTAAAGAGAACGCTAAAGAGCCCAGTCGTGCTGTCTGTATTTCATGTTTCAAATGCATCTTTATGACAAAACTTGTAAATCAATAATTCTTATAAAACATGCATCATCGATAATTCAGAGTATTTCATAATGAACTTCTTGCGTTGTTGTGAGCACCCATCCATGTGGACCAAAATTGGTCTTTTCTCAAATCTTGTCCTGGTTTATCTGATTTACAAACAAAACAAACATGATATGTCACTTCAATATTTCAAGCTATATCATAGATTATATCAAGAATCAATATCTAAAATTAGATAATAAACTGCGATGTCAATAATGCTGCAAAGATACAAAATGGTCTTCTGATAAATTTACCTCAACACGTGGCTGGAAAATTTCACAATTGTGATGGCACATTTTCTATCATTTGTGAAAATAAGAAATATACATCAATATTTCAAAATTATCTTTGGTGGACATTTAAATATGGACTGTATTTCAAATTCATATATTGGGGAATTCTGATTCTATAATTTTCCCAGAAGGAGTACCTTAATATCGCACTTAGTAAGTGGGCAAAATTAAACGCTCACCTAAATCAAAGCCCGCTTTCGGTAATGAAGCATTGTTCTATTTCAAATGAAAATATTTATTTTGTCAATAACTCTAATTTTAATCGGCATATTTGTCAAAAATGTAAATTAGGCTATTGTTGCTTCCATCGATTTCAGATGCATTTAACCGTTTCGTGGTTCTCTGGTACCACACATAGGGATTACTAAATACAGTACTCAATTTAGACAACACAAACGATTATCTTGATTGCCAATTTTGTTTTTATCAAACAACATTGAATAGGTCGAAATACAGTATTGGCTGCAGGCTAACTACAGCATGCTACTTTGTATAGCGAGAACCTATAGAGAATTGCTCATTTTGTTTTCTTAAAGTATGGAAATGCTATATAATTGAACTATATTTCAAAACTTCATCATTTGCTGCTGTTGTACAGTGGAATTATTTTTAAATTGATGTGTATCTGTTTTTGAATTTTCGAATTTACTGATTTCTGTAAAATATACACCTGGGGGAAGACGAGGAAGTAAAAACATGGATGTAGATCTATATAAGAGAGAAAACACGAGGAAAACAATTCTGAAAGATTTTGCGTCCCTCAAGTGGCAGCAGAAGACTATCGCACGAGTCTTTCATTTTCCCTTCGATGCATCCTATTCTAAATGCTTTTTGCAATTCCATAAGATACCAAAATGTATCGATTTTTTTTTCTCTTTTCTCTTTTTTAAGACCATTAAAAGGTGATTAGATAATTGTTAGTGGAAGACATTAGAGGGACAAATGAATTTATATTAAGTGCTTGCTATATCCGGGTTAAAAAGCTTTAATCGAAGGATAATGTATCCCTATAAGAAAGACTCGGTCCTGCCAGCCATAAAATTCCTTCTGTATTTCTATATTGATTCTTTGGAATAAACCCAATGCAGCAATTATCCAGATACCGCTTTTATTAAGTTTTCCAGATTCTGTTGTTGAGTCATTAGTACACCTTACTTAGACAGTGTAGTATTTTTTCTAGGGGGCAACCAAAGCATATATATTTTGTTAACAATGTTTTGTGAAGTTTATTTTGCAAACATTGTGTTGACATTTGTGCAAAATAATAATAATAATAATAATAAAAAACCCCAAAAAACAACCAAACAAACTAACAAGAAAACAAACAAACGAATGTCTTGTTTATAATTTTCAACTGCTACAGATGAATTGTTTATTAAAACTCTAGGTTCTGTCGAAAATGGTATAGAAGATACAAATACACAAATACATCTTAATATCGTTTTTATGCATTTTGATATCTAACCAATTTTATTAATACGAGAAAGAATTTCCTCTTCTGCACGACATAAAGCCCCTCTCTTGATCTATTCGTACCTAAAATATTTCTGTCAATAAAAATCGAACTAGTATATCAAGTCCGGGATAATTTAATGGTTGGTTGGCTGTATGTTGTTTAACGTCCCGTTCGAGAATTTTTCACTCGTATGGAGACGTCACCATTGCCGATGAAGGGCTTCAAAATTTTGGCCTTTGAGCAGGAAGGGATCTTTATCGTGTCACACCTGTTGTGACAGAGGCCTCGGTTTTGCGGTCTTATTCTAAGGACCAATAGATAAAGCACCAGAATAATATGAACATGCTGGTATTTTACCTGTTAATTAAACAATTAAATTGTATATTTTATCTATTGGTTAAACAATCAATTGTATATTTTATCTATTGGTTAAACAATTAAATTGTATATTTTACACACACACACACACACACAATATATATATATATATATATATATATATATATATATATATATATATATAGGTCGCGTTCCACGGTAGGCGTTGGCACGATGAAGAACCTTGACTACTAAGGCACTAAGCATAGGTCAAAATTTGTGGCACTTCATCTACACCTGGTGACGTATGTGTATGGGTGTTTCGAATGAGACATATAACAATAAACTCACATTAACAAGAAGTGCCCCACAACATACACTTAGTATGTAATCAAGATAATATTTAGTTTGGTTTTTATGTAATTGTGAGTTTATCTCAGGACAGAACCTTGGAGTTCATTTCAATTTCAATTCGAAAATAGATTGTTTGATTTGTATATCTATAACGATTTTACCTCAAAAATGTCAGAACTTGACGTCCCAAATGGGAAAATTACTCACAGAATGCCATATTCAAATTGGAAGTAACATGGCTTAAAACGACCTATGACTCAACATTCCTATACAGAACTGAAGATCAATTGGAAAGAAAAAAAACTTTTTTTTCCTGGAGAGCTGAGTTTCATCCATGACTCAGGTACTACTGTCCTCCCCAGTGAGTCGTCTGCTATCACTATCGATCGACATTTGACGATAATGGCTGATTTTCAATATAACCGATTACATAGAATGACGTAAAAAATTTAAGAACCTGCAACACGGTTCGCTGGGTTCTGAATCATATCTCTTGTCCGGGTCACAGTTAATTTCCAGATTGGGTAATTTGATATTTTAATTATAACTTAGATGATTATATTGCAGATAACCTCAGTCTTGAATTTCAATCGTTATTTTCAATATTTTGCATAAATGATAACATTCATTTTGTGATATATGTTTAGAAATTTTATGAAATACATTTTTCGTTTACATTTGATTTGCTTTTAAGAATTCTTTGTGTAGGGTGAAGGGTGTAGTATTCACAGTAACACGACGGTTTGAGCATGCGCAGATAGTTTTAAAACGAAAATATATATTTGAAATAGAGACGAAAATATATATTTGAAATATATAAGTACATGTTCACATGAGAGCTGTTTAACAATGGCAATATACTCAGTTAGTGGTCTCGAACATTATGACACAGGTTTAGTTTTGAAGTCGTGGTAATGGCGTTTTCCCTATAAACAATACTCATTCTCTTAGAAAATTAATTAAGCAAAAGAAACTAGTATAAAAAGAAGAGACAGGCTGCAGGCAGTATTCATATATTGAAGTTTTATGAAAAGCATCATAGATGATATTCGTTCATAACTGAGAATGATTAATGAAAATACGGGTAGTCTGTTGATTATTGACGTTTATAAGCCGCGAGTGGTCACTGGTCGAGTATTGGCATCTATGAATGTTGAGATTTAACAACAAGCAGCACCCCTCCAAATAAATAAATAAATAGGTAGATAAATAAATAATATAAAAAGAAAAAAAAATCTAAAACTTGTCTTAGTCTATATCTTCAAAGCGAAAAATACCTATAGTCACGTGGTCAAATAATTTGTCGGTGTCTTTACCAGCTGGTGCAGTTTCGTTTCGATGATAAAGTTTCTGAACGTATACATTAATTATTTCGCTGAGGTTTGAAATTCATATGACAAGGGTACCCTATATCAGGGGAATTTAAGTCCCACGCAATAGAATTATAGTCAGTTGTAAATTCACTGTTAAAACAAAAGTTTTATTCTTTGTTTGAAAATATTACAGACCCGGCGAGAAATAAACCGAGGAATTTCAAACATTGATTTTCTTTTCTTTTTCTTTCTTTTTTTTATTTTTTTTTATTTTTAAATGTTCCTTGTTGAGGTTTGATATCGTGTTCAATTAATGGTGACCTTATCAAATCAAACTTCAAACAAATTTTCTGCCACGTTCAGGGTTTGGAAACACATTAAAAGATAACAGTTTGTTTCAATGCTTCTTCTCTCGCAGTAATGTCTTGATAGATATATGATTAAAGCAAAATTATTCACAAGTGGATCGTATTCAAAACACATTTACCAGATTCCGTAATTTATGACGGGACCAAGTGCAAGTATTTTGAGGCTTCAATCTGAAATGCGGGAAACGGAGTTTTATAAAGCTATAACAAAACACCAGGAGACGTGTATTACACTGTTCTCTTGTTGCTAGGAGACAATGAGTATCAGTAGGATTTGACTGCCCGGCTGGCCTCAGTGTTATGAAGGAATAAGTCATACTTGTAAAAAATGAATGATATAAATACACATGTGCACACAAAGCTCTTGGGATTTAATCGCATTAAAAGCAATCTTGAGATAATTCGGAATTAAAGTTTTATACCAAATGAAGCATCAAAGATAAAAGGGAGATTTCTTGGCGAATGAAGAACTAATGATGTCATGATGAAAATTTTCATAAATTTTAAATGAATCTGTGAGGAGGTATGGCTGGCTGTAATTTGTGAATCATTCTTTATGAGTTACCATTGATGAAAACATACCATGCCACCAACATATCATCTCCCTGAAGCGCAGAACAAACGCAGAATCTAATTAATCTTTATTCCCCCCTTCTTATGTCTTGTATCTTCATTTGAATCGTTTTCGCATCTCTCAGATTGATTAAGGCCTTTTTTGCATTTGGCACTGATGTTGTCGTTAACACAACGTGTCTTCAGACTATTTGAGGAAGTGAGTTTTTTCCCACCATGCAGTCAGCTCTCTATCGTCATCCACGCACTACAGGTTTATAGTCTGTATCATTGCTGAGTAAAACATAATATTAATGGGTTCTTCTTGTATTCGAACCGGAAACCTAAATTTTTACTGTTAAAAATGGAAAAGAAAAGACTTTAAAATATATATGACTTGAAATGATAAATTTCTGTTTCCATAAAGCCTGTGACCGCGCTAAGCATTTGTTTAACTCTCAGAGACAATTAGTTTGATGACAGCCCCAATATTGACATTACAGTCCCTACACAATATTCATAATTATATGGTAATTTCCCGGGGACTGGCACACGTCTAATTGATAATATATAATTGTAATCGGTCAACAGCGGTCAGTGCGATCGTCAAATTTGATGAAGTAAGCAAATGGCATTTATGGTCGGTTTGTGTTGGTTTTGTTACTGGAAGAATTCGTGTACACATCTAAATCTTCAGACCAATTGCGCTGGGATTTGATTAGCAACACGGGGTTATTTCAATACAAAAACATCTGATTATTCCCTTTTATAGACACAAAAGATAACTGACTCTGGTACTGACATAAATATTGAACGTTTTGAATAATTCAACCTGGGACATACAGAATGTGTAAATGAAGTTATTCAGCGACAACAAAAGATGGAGGTCGACACAAAGCGTACTATGCATCGATAGAGACAACACTGCCATGTGCGTTACATAGGTGCCGTCCCGTAATTCTCTGTGGAATGATACATAGTTTTAAAATTCCCCATAAAAATATTCTAAAACTGGAAAATTGGTTATTGTCATTACTTTATGCTCAATAAAAGATTGATTGATTAAATATTGTTTAACGTCCCGCTCGAGAATCTTTCACTCATATGAAGACGTCACCATTGCCGGTGAAGGGCTGCAAATTTAGGCCTATGCCCGGCTCTTATGGCCGTTGAGCAGGGAGGGATCTTTTACGTGCCACACCTGCTGTGACACGGGGCGTCGACTTTTGCGGTCTCATCCGAAGGACCGCCCATTTAGTCGCCTCTTACGACAACCAAGGGGTACTGAGGATCTATTCTCACAACTCGAATCCCCACGGGGTTTCTCAATAAAAGATACTTAGAAACAAATAATTAGGTCTTTCACAGAATGTAAAACCAGAGAGCGAAAGTAACTCCGTGATATCCTATGTTACGGGGTTTCTGTGTCGCGTAGAAATAATGTACGTGTGGAGCGGGGAACATGATGGAAATAGTGGTCAGACCAGTGAAACACCCCAGCAGAGTACCGTACAGACTAAACAACGTCTGCGTGAAGTTCAAAGTTCAAGAAAATTTATTACACACATTGATCAGTTCATTGATTGCTCCACATAAAATACCACTGTGGGTATATTCCTCAACAATTAGCATTATTGATTCAAGTAGACGAATACTGCAAATCAAGATCAAAAATTAAGTTCATGGTGACAGAGGTTTTGAATAAGAATGGCTGGTTTTGTAATGACTTCACCCCGATGCTTTCATATTTTATTCATAGGAACTTTGTAATCAGATTCTGCAGAGCCGGATGATGGAATTTCGCCTGTGCATTATGGCGTGTATTATACATGCATTTTAAAATTACGGTATTCAACAATTTTTGACATGAAATAGAACCTGCATTTTTAGTTCTTAATTTCTCTGTTCTGTGATCAAATTTTAGCATATTTCAGTTTTAACAAATCATCTGATCCATGTCGTCATGGTATTACGTGAAAGACTTCATGAAATCTAAGAATAAGGAAAATTTGAAAATTCCAATAAGCTGAGCTTGCTTCTTATAATGGATTTAGGCCACTATGCATTTGCACTAATAGTGGCTGATAGTATTATCCTTAAATAGTATATGATGATATAAACATTTTAAAAAAGATCGATCAGAATAGGCAAACGATTTTTTTTCCCTGATATATTGCAAACGATTATATAATAAGTTTCTGTGAATGATCTTTGATAGTTGCAGCCCGAGCAAGTGCAGGGGGTGTTTAAAAGCTAATAGAAAACATATTATGAATAAAGCCTGGTTCAGTTTTATGTGTGTTAGAGTATACAAAATGGGGGAATTAATAAATACAACAAATTCGAAGTTGATGGAAGGATATTGGGTCTTGTGGAGAAATGTATTCTGGACGGGAGTTTTGTTCTTTAATGGCGGCGGGTAGAGTATTATCCACGTAAACGCAGTCTCGTAGTGTTACTACTTCTATATATGCTACGTCATGCAGCTGACCAGATTTGCCCCCCCCCCCCCCCCCCCCTTGTTTGAAGGGTTTGAAAAAGTTTGAATTAGCTTTAAGTTTGTTGCGTCAGAGATGCATCACTGTGGAGGCGGATCGAGAAAATTGTTAGGGGTGGTGGTGGTGACCTTAAGATGGTACTGTTTTGGGGGCCAAAATCATGGGAGGGGGGGTGTATTCCCCTCTAGATCGTCCACTGCGCAACTCCTTAAACAAGTCATTGAGAAAACGTAGAAGCTTAAATGAGAGTAAGCGATATGCCCGGTGTTTTAAAATTCACTATGGTAATGTAGTATAGAATATGCTATGATGAAGTCATTCAAGAGTTCCATTTGATTCGAGGCTACACTATAATCATGCCAGCTTCTGGACATGACTCTAGTGAGACGTAGACACATTTTCCGTGAATTCTCTTGAAATGATAACTAAATATTGTGACTTAGTCGCACAAAGAGTGGTCGTGTAAAGTTAGCGATTTTTGGTTACAGCCATAGAATGTTCATTTTATCATTATCCGTAATCTCTCTTTTCGTTTATAAATTTGCATATCCTTTAATTTCTATGTCAATGTCATAGGCATTTATATCGCTTGGGTTCAAATTTACTATCAAAGAGTATTAAATTCGAACCCAAGCGATAGAATGGCTTGTGCTTGTATATTTTTGGAAATTTTAATGGCAAAGGTTCTGTGAAATAACACTACCACGGATCAAATGCTCGCGACATTATTTTAGGGATGACTGTTGTTCACTCTGTTGATGCGCTGTAAGGTACATTCTTGTAGTAGAGCTATGTCCAGTGACCATAATTAGAACCATTCCACCCTCACTCCCCTCAAATTTACCTTCATCGATGTTTTGTATGTAATAAACCTTTGACGTTTCATTGTTTTCATTTTTCCATGAAGACATTGTGACGTGCAATTGACCTTTCAACTTGACATGCTAACCTACACTTTTATATATAACAATAGTTTTATCACAAAAATTAAAAATTCTTAGCTATTTTGTTACGGAGGCAATACCGATTCTACCAATTACCCTCATGTTTCCAATGCTCTTATGACCCCCCACTAATACAAACAACCAAGGCATTTAATTTTGTTTTGGCTGTAATTTCTGGAGGGACTATATTTCTTAATTCTTGGCGGAAGGTTTTCTCAAAGAAAAAAAAATGCACGAAATTCCCATTATTTTCCCTTCCTATTTTCAACACAAGGGAAAGGTTAGTTTCTAAAACAGATATGTAATTAAGATATTTTCATCGGTATTATAACAGTATTGCATAATACACTGATAAAAATGATCTGTATATTTTGACTCAAAATTACATTCAATATTTTCTATCTCAAAAATGCCAGCACCGACTCCGTGTTTTCTTTTAATTATGTTTTAGAATTTAGATTACGAAAATGCAAGTTACATCAAATACGGAAAAATATCGAAAAGAAATTTTCCCTAGATAATATCGCTCGATTTTATACGTTTGTCATCAAGTTATTTCCTATTTCAAGTCACCTAGAATTAAACATCATGCACTTTTAAGACTTTAAAGTTGGTCATATTAGGAATTCTGTATTGACAGATTAAAATAATGGCATTTTACAATAAAAGCAGTAGGTATCGTTGATTTCTTTATCACATAATCATTCAAAATTAGGTTCCCTTTCCAAGATTATTGTATGATTTTAAATATAAACAAAACCATGAAAAATATATTCACTATTTTGAAATACTATTTTGACGATGTTCAAATACTACCATTTAGCTAACATTTATGATTATATAAACTTTTCCCGTTCATTTGAAGATAAAATATGGAATGACGCTTTTTTTACACTCAGCCTCGTCAGAACACATCCACTATGGGTCATAATCTTTGAATAGTAATAGTAGCCCAACAATAAACTAAGACCTGTTTGACCGCTATGTGTTAGAGAACATTTTGACAAACTAAATAATTTCTTAGACCGATTCCAATATATCCCCACGGGTAAGGATCTATACTGCAGGCTCAATCTGGCTCAGGGGAGGGGTTCATGATTCATACATATATGAATGTATACTACCTATGGATGCTTGGATATTAGCTTGCTAAATATTTTGAATTCTTATGTAAATTTTTTCCCCTGACCCCGTCCTTTACTTACCATATCTAGTTATCCCCAATTGAAGGGAGTGACGCCATTTGTTTTAAAAAAAAAAATTTAAGGAGCATTTCAATGCATGGATGCTTTGTATCAAGTTGAGCTGAAATTGACCGGATGAATTTGGAGAAGAAATCAAGGTGTGGAAAGAACTAACATCAGATTACACTTGCCACGTGAGTCTACGATTCAGGTAATACATGTTCATGTTAATATTAATTTGTTGTTCAATCCGCGTTCTTAAGTCTTACTGAGCGGAATTACACTTAAGGAGAATTTCTTATCATGTGATGGGAATCATCATTACGAGCCAAGTTTTATGATGATGTTTACATATCTAGATGATAATGAAACGTATTTTAATGTTATTGAACAGACTTTACTGAGAACAAACATCCTTTTTTCTCAATTACAACTTTAAACCACAGCTACAAAGAAATTTAAAATTCAACGTAAAAGTTTCAACAGGCACAGACAGAAATCGCTATACATTATATAATTCACAACGGTGCATGATACACTTAAAGAATTACGTAAAAAAATCTTCGGCATCACTCAGTTCAAAGGATGTACAATGTAATGAAGATTCTGACCTTTTTACGCCATCATGCTGTGAAACGTTATTCCGGGATTTCAACTAGTTTCATTTATTCTTAAACGATTTAACCGCATGACCAAAAAAATCGACAACGCATCTTGCAATTCCGTGACGTGACTGTATCAGAAACTAATGCAATGTGACACTATACTATTATGCATTTGGGAGACCCAGGGAGAACACTGAATGCAACCATATAAAAGGACGTTAATGCACCCGCCTGCGGTAACTCTTCTAGAAAGAGATTCATGGGGCTTAAAATATCGTAATTATTCCCCATTCATAGTATCACAACACACAACTAAATATAAATTTATTACTCTAAATTGGCAATTTTCTTTAAGATGAGTGATAAAATAAGAGAACACAGAAGACTCTACTGGTGAGTGTTTCTCAGAATTTGCATATTTGGCTAGTGGAGTCGGTGCCCGTGGTGTGACGGCATGCGAACCCTGCGCTCAATTTCCATCTTTGGAATTGCTTCTAAAATCCTTTTATTTCTCTGTTGCCTTTTTTGCCATGAATTGTATAGGAACTCCCTGCCAGAATCGATACCATGTAGTCAGATACAATCTTCTGAAACGCAGACTCGTACTACTTAATCATTCCCAACTAAAATATTCATCAATCATGATCCACACTAGACCCAAAAGAGCGAAAAGCGTTTTGTATGCATAATCAATCCGACCTGTGTTACACGAATCTAAACAATTTAGTTCAATTATGTTATTGATTTGTATAAATGTTTCGTTTCGACTTTAATTAAATAAGTGCTTCTTTTTTTTCCTAATATTTCCAAACCACCTTTCCATCATAAGGAATGTTTCAATGTTCTATCACGTCGTGTCGGGGTCGTTGAGTTGTGTGCAGAAAAGTTTAGTTGCTTCTGGTAAAAGTAATTAAATTCCATGCCGAAGTACAAGCTTTTGATTAAAAAGTAAATAACGGATACCGACATTGTTCGTCTTTAATTAAACCAGTAAAACATTGAATAAAGTTGGTCACATAAAGCCTCTTCTTATTGAGAACGTAAGTTGATATTGATGAAGAAAAATCGATCACAAATCTGTAGGGGTGTATACATATTTATGACCACTAACGATTGTTTGCAATGTGGTCCAAAATTTGTTTGAAAAAAATATCAAATGATCTGAAAGATATTGTCTTTCCCAATCACTTGTCAACACGCTTTTGCAGATTAAATCGACTGGGTCTTTATTTCAGGGCTTGTTAGAACAGAGATCCTATATGCTTCCTTTGATAGGATATGGTGTAGTTAGAATTTGACCGAGGTACAGACAAATCATTTGTCAGAAAGTTGCGTCTGTCTACCGAAGTAACAAACACATTGCGTATGCAGTGTCTTTCAGGCCTTGATATCCGGGTGCGTTCTTGCAACAGACCGGAAGTTTCGAGCCTCTTACGCTATACCGGTGCCATCTCTTTTTAATTGGCGTTAATGACCCTGATATTGCCTGTGGCTGATAAAGCCCGGCTTTGTTTCATGATTGTCATGGAAATTACGACGAAATCCGAGGCATCCCCTGACAAGCGTTATTCATTACGAACATATTCACGCATCATTGCAACAACGTTGCGAGGGGGTGCATGATTCTCAAACTCCATCGTCTTTACACACTGCAAGTCACGTTTCTCTTTGTGTGTAAATGTTTAAGTACTACAGATTTCAATTCATCTCCTCAGTGCGAATTCAAACTCCGATTTCTACTAGTAGATTCTGGAATTCTGATTGATCAAAGTTCCAATTTCTATGGCCACAAATTGGAATATCCGAATTTAGATTTGTATCAGTGAATTTAGAAGTATTACCGAAATGGATTCTTGGTATAAAAAAACTTAACTATAAAGCCTACACCGATTTATTTACAAAAAATATACAGTTATTTTCTGCATTTGTTTTTATTTGTTAAGAGTTTGCTTGTGACACTTGACAAGAATAGGGAAATTTTGCATGACGGCATGAAAAACACGGGATATGCGTGTTTCCAAAGCAACTGCTTAAAGTCGGTAATGAACATTCATCTGCAAGGTCACAGTTTGTTTTCTTGGGGCTTTGAGTGTATTTTTTCTCTCTCAACTCTAAAGATTAAAATAACACGCAGTTCAATTGTATTCCCACACCTCTTAAATATACCAGGTGATCACATCTTATTAAGAAAACTCACAGAAACAGAAAGTCTCCTCGGTAAACAGTCATGTGACCAGACCGTTTCCCTGAAAGTTGTATTTACTGATGAGAATAGTGTCTTGGAAAGCTATTTCTGTTTTGATTTAAAATCTTAGTACAGTATAAATTCAGAGTCCTCCTGGTACAAATATGATTATCTCAGTTTGTCGAAGTAGAGATTGGTAATTCTATCGATACCGGATTCTGCCAGTACAAATTGAGCAGTACGATATTTAACTCTGGACACGACGAAGTCCAGACCTTTTGCCACCCTTTATGATAAAGATTTTGAAATATATATCAAAGTGCATGTGGTGGGATTTTAAATCCTCCAAAAATCCTATCATAATCCTATGGGATAAAAATCCTCATATTCCCATAATTTTCAATAGGATAGTTAATCCTATATAAAGTGTGCTTGGAAGAATTTTCCATATAGTACATTGGAAGGATAAAATGTTCCATGCATTTAGTATTACATTGAGTAATATTAAATACATGGGGCATTTTATCATACCAACGTGCTGTATAGAAGATTTCCTTTCCAAACACACATTATATAGGATCAATTATCCTATTGAAAATTATGGGAATGTTAGGATTTTTATCCCGTAACATTTTTGTAGGATTTAAAATCCTGCCATTCTCCTATAGGATTTTTGCCTTTGAAGGCTGATATCTATCATTCTACATGGATGCGTGAGCCCAATCTTGGACTATGACATACTACTATAAAACCCCATCACATGCACTTTGCTTTTTTACAAAATCTTTATCATAAATGATAGCAAAAAATCTGGACTTCGTCGTGTTTAAAGCTAAATGTCGTGCTGTTATTGGAATTCTAAAATGTTGTATAACAAGCATGTAAAAATGAATATGATTTGTAAAGAGCTTAAATTATTGAATTGAATGGATGTATGTCTTTATAATACATGCACCCTTGTCCTTGTAAGACCGACTCCCTCCCATGATATCCATCCCCCCGGTACCCAGCAGAAGCCCATATGTCATTATATAGCGACAATGTTAAATTGAAAACATTGAATTTTCAATATGACACACAAACGCATCTTTTGATTAGATTCTTTTTTTTTATTTCGTGATACAATAACACACGAAACTTCTAATGTTTCTACAAAATCGTGTCAACAAATATTTTTATTTCTTCTTAAATAACCACTCTATCTTGACCTAATGACCTTAGATTAGGGTCCTGGCTCAAAAGAAATATTTGTGCTAAAATTGATTAATTGATTATATATTGTTTAACGTCCCGCTCGAGAATCTTTCACTCATATGGAGACGTCACCATAGCCGGTGAGGGGCTGTAAATTTAGGCCTATGATCGGCATTTCCGACTTTGAGCAGGGAGGGATCTTTAACGAACCACACTTGCTGTGACACGGGGCCTCGGTTTTTGCGGTCTCATCCGAAGGACCGCCCCATTTAGTCGCCTTTTACGACAAGCTAGGGGTACTGAGGATCTATTCTATCAACCCGGATCCCCAAAAATTGAGCTTTTAGTGTCTCTCCATTACAAAGTTATGGCCTGAACAAATATCTTAAAAATAATTATCAGTGGCCTTGACCAAATGACAGGATCGTTAAATACCTTCTGGTCATAAGCAACATTTGAGTCAACCAAGACCCTATGATGACTCTCTATTGCAAAGTTACGACCTAGAGAATTTTTCAGTCTATTTTACCAATTGACACCGGGGCTTTGATTTTCGTTCAGGGTCATGGTACATTACTTGATCATATCTCAACTAATTTTACTCCTTCTATATGAAACTTATACGAAAAATGACTATTTTCTCTGTAGTATAAGGGGAAAAATACACGCTACCTTGATAATTGCCCCGGGGCGGACAGTTCCATTTGGGTTTTGGTCCTATCGCGGTCTTTAAAATGTTTTATATTTGCAAGCCTGTTTCAAGCATAACGTTGTTTGGTTATCCATTACGTTTTCTGGACGTTCCGGAAAGACCCGAGATGTTGCAATTGTTTGATTGTTTGATTATCATCTGCCAAGAATGGTAGAGACATGGCAATTTACTAGGATTGTTTCAGGTATAATAAAAAATAATGAATGCATATTAGAACAATAGTCATTTTGTCAGCTTCTTGGTAAGAACTATTGACTTCGAGCTAAAACTCTCCGCTAACAGTTCTTACCTCGGGGATGACAATTGACAATTGTATACTGCCTTATCAAAAGCAATCTTTCTGCCAACTATATGCTCTAATTTCCCTGTCAGCTTCTACAAACGACAACTGTTGTTTCTTTATCAATAACCCTCATTCGGGATAAGTAACGTTGGTTTAGGGTCATGGCTGGTCAAATGCAATCGTTGTGAAAATCTATGTACTTTTGATGTTTCGCCATTGCAATGTTAAGACCTGGTACAAGCATTTCTAATTATTTTTTCCACAGCTAAGTGTGACCTTGATGACATGACCTTTACAAGTATAGGATTCTTGTACATCGTTCTTGCCATATGCAACCTTTATACGAAAGACTATAGTACACGCTACTAACGCCACCCCCTTAAAAACTTCCTACTAGTGACTGTGACCGTGACCAAAGAAGTGATTCACGGTAATACCACACTGTCATAAGCAATCTCTGTGCCAAGTGCAAGCTCGAACGTCTCTCCATTCACTATATTTTTGCAACTTTGACCAGAAGTCAATGATCTTGTTAGGGTTTTGTTGTGCATGTGTCTGGTCATCAGTAATTTTTGTATCAAGTGTTTGCTCTTAATTTCCAATCAATACAAAGCTGTGACCCAGATCTTTTAGCAGATTACTTTGACCTACAGTAAATGACAGTCATAACGCATCACCTGGTCATGAGGAACCAGAGAAATTTCCCTTTGGCCAAATGACATAGTTTCAGGACAATGCATGACACGTTGTATGTATAAAAGCAACTTGTGAAGTATAGTTTTCTGATGAAAAGGTGAAGATAACGAACAGTGATCAATCTCCTGAGTCCTATAAGGAATACAAAATTATGAGTTGGGCAAACACGGACCACTGGAAATACCAGAGGTGAAATAAGGTGTCTACGAAAAGTACTTAGTAAGTATACCCAGTCGACCGGTCACACCCGCCGTGAGCCCTATATCTTTATCAGGTAAACGGAGTAATCCGTAGTCAAACTCAGTGTGTAAAGAACGGCCTAACAATTGGTATGAAACATGTCAGACACCATTGACCCAATGACAGGTTGTATTGGCAAACTAGATCGTTATTACGACCATAGAATTTGCAAAATGCTGACTTGAAACGAGACTGTTGAAACCTCTGTAGCATCAACTTATTTGTCAGTAGCCTGTTTCGATTGAAAAACTGATCATACGAAGAACAAGCTCTTGCGTATCGAATCAGTTGAGAGACATAAACATCATATACAGGTGATAGTGGAGTATTGGAAAGTCGACGATGGACAAGCTGAAATCATTTCATTTGTCATTACGTTGGGTTGTTAATTTGCCGTTAACATTTATCTTCTAAAATATCTAAGTACGAAGCAGATGTGGAAAACTGTGGTGTCTATATTTCGAGTTCAATGGGATTTATGAATTGACATATGAATGAAAATGATTATTGTTAATAAATAAAACGTCGTCGAAATATCTAAACGTCGAGTTGAAGGCACAGTAAGATATGTTTTCTTCTTATGTAGAAGCTTTTGAATAAATCCTGTCTCATAAGAATACAACGACAAGTCAGCTAACAAAGGAGCATAATTCGTGCCCATGGGAGCCAACATATTGTTGGAAGACCTTATCACCAAAAATTACGAAGATGTTGTCATTGAGGAACTCCAGCATCTTTTTAATATCAACTTCAGAGTACTTGTGCATAGAATCATAGTGGCATTTAAGGTTTTGAGTGACTGATCACTAGATATGAATATTTCCCTTTTCCATTTTAGTTGAAGAAGCAATTGTCTGATGTCAAAAAGTCTAGTCTTTATTTTATCACGAGGAAATATCGTGTAAAGTGTTGAAAAATCATATGTTTTGATACTGTTGATTTGAGAAAAAAATTGTCATTTCAAATTTAATAAAAGTTCTCTTTAGCATTTTTTTTTTTTTGGTTAGAATCCACATTTTATTTACACCACTTCTGGCATAATGTTACAAAGTTATGGCCAAGACACTAAGTGGGATAGAAGGATAAATGACAGACGGACGAACGGACACACACGGCGATTCATGTAGATGAATACTACTCAAACTATGTTTGCAAGAGCTATAGTTTGCTTGATACACCTCTGGGCTTTTGGTGTCAAGGACATTTTAAAAGATAATTCATTTTCAGAAAATAAGCCACGTTGTTCCACTCGGCCGATGCCTGGAAGCTCCTGGAAATGAAGGCTGTGGACGTCCCTGGGCTTTAGTATATAGCCATGGAAGAAAAAAAAAAGTTTGTGTATGCAAAATTGTCGATTTCGGAGTTTCAGAATGTCCGACCTGATGGAGGAACCCGTAAGAAGCTCTTGGGTTTTAGCATACATTGCACAGAAAAGTTTTTATTTTTTTCCTGGACCCCACCCCGAAAATCCTGGGTTTATCATACATGTACGTATATTACATAATGAATTATTCATTGCAGTCATTTCTCGAAAAAATTTAAACAATTTGAATTACGAAAAGTGCGTGACAAAGCTCGTAACACAGCCCTAGCTACAACGTGTAACACGAAATTGATATAACTTTAGTTGCCGATTTGAATTTCAAATTCAAGGAATTCGATATTGACTATAGGTATATCATCAGACGCGTATTGCCACAACAGAAGATGCATGTATATGTGATCTGTACAAAACGGTAATGAGACTTGTGTTCATCCTATAAACGCCCACAAAGGAGATCGTGAAATATTTACAACTACCCGTATGTTTGATGTACACGTATTGCAGACCGTGTATTTTCTGAAAGGAAGTATAAAACGTCGAAAAGAACAGGATCACAAAACCACGTAATGATACGTAATAGATTAAAACGATCCGAGAGCTAAGGCAAGAAAGATAACTCTTTAATTGCGGCATGTGATGTGGATTTAAAAAAAAAAGATACGGCGAATGAATAGTAAAATGTGAATATTTTGTTTTCGAATATCTAACACAAGCATACAAAAGTGAAAACAACAGTAAACCCCAGTATCTTGTCATTTTGTCGCGATGGATAAGAGACGAACTTTGGGTGTGGGAGGATTTCTGTCTTAACGCTTCCCTTTGTAAATATGAAAGTACACCATCAAAACAGCACACTGTTTGGGGCCCGATTAAGAATTACGTTACGAAAGATAAATCTTCAATTGACCCTGCTTAAATTTTATTAATGGGTCGTCAATGCATCTGATATGGAATATGGTATCGAAAGAGTAACACAAGCTCTCGTTTATGTATGTGTGTGTATGTGTATGTGTGTGTTTCCTCCAAAAAATGATAATAACGGAAATCTACACAGTTGTACTTGCATATAAATTTGACAACAAATTACTGAGAGACAGAATTTCAAAGATCGTGAGAATATATACATATTTATCAACCCATTGCAGTCTTGTGGTTCTTGAGAAGAAGAGTTTTGTCCCATACGTAAGCATCAAATGTGGTCCAGTCCTATGGAGCTCCAAATTAGCATAAACTCAACTAATTAAAGATATCCTTAATTATTTTAAGATATCATAAATTCAATTATTGCTCTCATCAATTGAATTAATGCGCGCTCCAATTCAAGTATTGCTCTCATTAATTGAATCAATGTGCGCATCAGTTGAATTGATGAGAGTAATAATTGATTTGATGCGCGCTTCATTCAGTTATTGCTTTCATCAATTCAGTTGATGAGAGCATCAATGTGGTGGAAATATTGTTCGCAAAAATTAATTTAGAGCTCGGTATAAATTATTGATGATCTCTTCAATTCCATTGAAGATACCTTTAATTAATTTACAATGCTTTCGTGTAAGGAATTAATGCGCGCATCAATTCTTTTAAAAGGAGCAACAATTCAGTTCGAGATAATTAATTCAATTGTGGATATATTAAATTGGAGACATCTCTAATTACATAGTTGCTCTCTCTCTCTCTCTCTCTCTCTCTCTCTCTCTCTCTCTCCCCCAAGGAATTATTGCGCGAAACAAATGAATTAATGATATCTTTAATTCAATTGAAGAGAGCAATAATTCATTTACTGCGCCTATTAATTGAATTGATGCGCGCATTATATTGAATCATTGATTCTTCAATTGAATTTTAGCGCGCATTAACTTAATTGTTGATATCATCAATTCAACTGAAGAGAGCAACAATTCAATTATAGCGCATATCATCAATTCAGAGGAATAATTAATGGTATCACCAATTCAATTTATGCGCACAATAATTCAGAATTGAAGATGTTATTAATTATTTAAAGAGATCATTAATTGAATTGTTGCGCGCATCAAATAAATTGATAATATCTTCAAATAATTAAAGGCCTCTTCAATTATTTGAGTTTATGTTAATTTGGCGCTCCATACATTCCTGGGTCATGGTTAGAACAAAGAAGATACTGGAATATCATTCGACAACTTTCTGTGCACACGTGATTTTTCCTAAGAGTTTTACGCAAAACATCATAGAATCTTTAGTTGTAGCCCCACCTTTGGCCCAGGGGTCAACTCTTTGTTTAATAAAATCTAGTCTACATTGAATGAGGATACTTCCATCATACTTTGACTAATTTAGACATCGGTTCTTGATCTTTAATTATTTCTAGTATCCCATGTAACTTTAACCCTTAGTTGCGGCCCCGTTTTGACCTCATGGGTCGTTGTTTGAACATACAAGTTGAGGATACCTGTGTATCAGTTTGACAAATTGTAGTTCTGTGGTTCTTGAGAAGAATAAAAAGAATCCCTTCAAATAAACCCCATTGTGGTTCCACCCATGCCCCGGGGGTCATGATTTGGACAAACCTGAATCTTCAGTGTATAAGAAAGTTTTAACTGTAACTTGGAAAGATTTTAACAACTCACTCTATTTTCACTATTTCTTTGTTATCTCCCCTTTTTGAACAATCTACTTTTGACAAGTTTGGTTGAATTTGGTCCAATGGTTCTCAAGAAGTCGAAAATGCAAAATATTAAGAGATTATCATAGACTGACAAATGACGGATACATTTTGATGAGAAAAATTCACTAGCGCTTTCTACACAGGTGAGCTAAAAAGCTCACCTGGGCAGAAAGCTAGATCCGTCAAATAGTTGTAGTAACATCTGTCCCAAAACTGGTTTCATAAAAAGTACATACAAGAAATACATAGACCATAACACTCATATAGGCACATTTTACACCCCCCCCCCCCTGTTGTAGCTCCGTACTAACTTTAGGCATGAACAAATTTGAATTTACACTACATGAGGATGTGTGCATCATAAAAACTTTAGTCTACATACATGACGATACTAAATGAATATTATGTTGACAAATGCGGCTCTTCAGAAGGAAAAAACCCGCGCGCTTTCGGATTTTAAATCACCTCATTTGCAGTCTCCACCCTGTTCTCGAGAGTAAAAGTTTAAACAAACTGAAATCTACACTACGTAGCAATACAGGACTCCTTGGCTTTCGAGAGGTAGAGGAATAAAAAAAAGTTTACATGCGGTAGGCAATGACAGATTTTGGTTAGAAAAACTCACTTTTTCAGCTTAGGTGAGTTAATAAATTAAGATATGTATACGATATATATGTGGGGTTAAGCTATGTACATGGTTACGTTTTCAATTGTGAAGTGTTGTGGAATATTAAATAACTAGATGTGTTAGTAGAACACAGATGCTCCCGCTGACATTGAAGTTTGAAATATTTGAAAGGCCAAGGATGTGAAAATATTGCGTGCAAATAATTATAAGCATGCGTGTGTCATATTGGTGCCTTTTTTTTTTTAAGTTTCTAGGGACATGGAGATGCAAGGTAGACCATAAAATGAATAATTACGATATTAATATCTTAATTACTAATATACTCTATATAACTTATATTGAAAACATATCATTATATAGAAATCAATTTTTGTACGGAAAGACAAAAATTATTCAGAGCCTCTAAATAGGTTTTCTAACACAAATAATGTTTTTCTTTTGTCATTGAAATAGTAAATCATCATTTTACAACAAATTTTCCGCCACCAAAATGACAGCTAATATTGCTTTTAAACAGCAATGACCAACATGATAATATAATGACATTTCATATATCAAAAATTTAAATCTGCTCACCAGTCTAGAAAATTGGTATTAAGGGCAATAACTTTGGTGAAAATAGGTGAATCAACATGAAACTCAAACTTGATCTGTAAGTCATCAATATAAATATTTACTCATTATCTACAAGCACAGCAAAAACAAGTCTGGATTTCTGTGACAGATTGATGAACAGAAAGGGGTAACACCATTTCCTGGCAAAGGCATAAAAATAGTATTTCCGCCTCGCGCTTCAAACATAACAAGTGATATTAACACCAGAGCTACTTTTCCGCAAAACTGTGGAAAATAGGGAAATTCAACATTCATGAAATTGGACAGTGCTTTTTATTCTAATATCCTCTTGCAATTCTGAAGGGTTGAGCATGCAAAGAACGATAATTCAATCAAATCGCTTTGCGAGTTATTTTTCTTTCCCTACTAGCGTAGTAACGTCAACGCCAAAACAATGTAATAATGCGTATCATTTTCGTAAATGTTATTAGTCCAGGTCTAAAATAATGATAACATTGATTTTCCGCGTGTAACCTCCACTCTCACCTATGGCAATGACGGTGCTGTAAATACTTCACCAACTGGTATAAAATAAATATTAACAATTGCGAGGTGGGACGATCACACTTGACTGGTCCCCGCCCCCACATAATGAGAACATGTAATGGGGGGGGAGGGGGGGGGGGATGCACCGACACATGAGATACGTAATGATAAAACGTACACTATAAAATATTCACTGGTCTTAAGATAATTGCCTCAAGAAATTCGTTATACACCTGGAAACAGGTTGGGAATTTTCGAAGGTAGAAGAAATAGAACTAAACTTGTAACAATGTTTAATATATAAATCTGGCTCCAAGATAAGAAGCAATGTTTTACGTGTCTTCGATCCGTAACGATTTAAAGTCTTTTCTAAAATTTAGTAAATCGTAGAGAAAAAAGTCCTTTCTACGATTTCGAAAATTGTAGAAAAGATTTTAAAAAGTTTAAAATCATTCATACAATTTACTAAATCGTAGTTCTAAACGACTTTTGGGTCACTAGTCACTCGGGTCTGCATCCGTCTTGCGTTAACAAGTATACATTTTTAACTTCTTCTTGATAAATACCATTCCGATTCTTTTCAAATTTGGCATGAAATATCTTTGGGACAAGGGGGACATAATTTTTAAATTTCAGGACTCCTGTCTCCCCGGGAGCCTCTGGAACGGGGTAACAAATGCCATAGATGGACCAATTTTCAAACAACCAAATGCGTTATCGCGTACAGCAGGAAACCCTCTACCAAAATTAGTCTCGATGTGTAAATTATTTAAATCATTCCTTCTTTAATGCTATTGATACTAAATTATAACTAAATGAATATTCAGAAGGAGCAGGTAGCCCTTTACCAAAATTTCATGATCCCATAAGGTGGGGTTTTGGCCAAAATGATCATAGTGATTATCTTTACACTATAACGTTTTACTACAATCAGAATCTGCTGGAATTCAAAATAAATTTGTGAACAGCAGTAAAATCTTGCTGTTGATTTCATACCCTAAATGGTCGCTGCCTCAAAGTAAAATGCGTGCATCAGTAATAAATAAACCTTGTAATTGAAAGGGTTCATTGAACAACCGAAAATATTTTACAAACAAAGGAAAAAAACGATAAGCACTTAACTCGTGCCACAAACACAGTTATGAGAATCGAAGATGTTTCTTCTGTGTAGATCATAGTCAAGCAACAGTTATGTGTTAATCTAGTATTAATATTTGCTATTCTTTTGCGAAGAGGAAACTGTTTAAGCACTTTCGGAAATTGTTCAGGCACGTTTGAAATACTATCATTATTAGAAATGTTTTGGCGGAACTGACTGATGGATGTTGCTTTACTCAGGTGACTGTTAAGGCCCAAGGGCCTCTTGTTAAAATCGTTTATATATATATATATATATATATATATATATATATATATATGCTTTACTAAATTGTAGAATTCGATTATACGATTTCATTAATCGAGTTTTAAATCATTTCTACGATTTACTAAAACAACAAAATTTCTAAATCGCAAAAACGACTTTTGAAATCGGTTATACTATTTCCTAAATCGTAGAAACTATTTATTTCATTTTTTTTCAACTAAATCAAAATGAGAAGAATACGCCGTTCTAGCTTTTGGATATTCCACCCACTTTTTGTTTTTAAACCATCCATTATCAAAATGCGGATTCAAATTCTTCAACAAATCGTTTCTTCCAGATACTGCCAGAAAGTGAAATACTCTTTAGTGTCAATACAAAATTAAATAAATAAATGAAAGAAAAGTTTGCAAAACAATCTTGTAAAATCACCAAAAATATGAAACATTGTAATTAACAACATAACGTTTCTCGCGGTAGTTCAGTGGTAAAGCGTTCGCTTCGTAGCAGGGTGGGGGTCGTGAGTTCGAGTCCCGCTCGTGCCATGGCCGCGTCAACCCCAAGACGTAAACATAGGCAGTGATTGCGCCTTCGCTAAACGCTCGGCAATCACGGGTCTTTCGGATATGACCTATAAAACGGAGGTTCCGTGTCGCGGTAGGCGTTAGCACGTTAAAGAACCCTCACTGCTACGGCCCTGAGCGCTAAGCATAGGTACTTCACCTGCAGCGGGTGACGTCTCAGTATGAGGGGAAAATTCTCGACGGGACGTAAACAAACAAAGCTACACCGTTTCCGGTTCAGAAAGTATGACAGGTCTATTCATGTTATAAACACAAGCATTCTGTCTGGTCATCTTCATTGATACATGTATACAACATTTTCACAGCTACAGCCTTTCCTTACTGATAAGCAAGATCAAGATTATATGGGAACAATTTTGTCAGTTTATTCACTCTTTTAATGTAATAATGTATGTGCATATTTAATCTAGTAAAACTTCGGAACTGATGAGTTCGATAAAAATTCAAATTTAAAAATGATACAATACACACAGAATCATGAAGCATCTGGAAATATTTCTTCTTAACTTTGTTTTCCACATTAACATGGGGTGGATCAAAGGGAGTGGATGTTAGGCTAAGAGCCGGTGGTGTCACATCTGATGTCATAACAACTGGAAGATAATCCATATGTCACAAGAGAGGCAATCACTCCATGGCAGGGATTTGAATTATAGAATACAAAAAATGAAACAAGCTCCATACCCCTTGCTTGTCGTAAGAGGCGACTAAATGGGGCGGTCCTTCGGATGAGACCACAAAAACCGAGGCCCCGTGTCACAGCAGGTGTGGCACATAAAAGATCCCTCCCTGCTCAAAGGCCATAAGTGCCCAGCATAGGCCTAAATTTGCAGCCCTTCACCGGCAATGGTGACGTCTCCATATGAGTGAAAGATTCTCGAGCGGGAAGTTAAACAATATTTAATCAATCAATCATTAGTGACAAATTCTGTTTTCCAGTAATAAGATACAGTTCAAACTGCCTCTAACCCGCCTTCAAAAGAGAAAGTAAAAGTTGATATTCCACCTTAACTAAATACAATAACAAAAGACCTTCAATTTTCATTTGTATTTTATTAGGGAAATATAAATCTATTCTAACAAACTCATATTTCAACAAAAGGCCTACAGGCCTGAACAGTCACCTGAATATTATGCAATAAAAACTAACATGAGTGAGAAGAGCTACAAAGTCATATTCATTTTTCCTGTAAATGTTTCCCCACAAAAATGCATATCCTTGTCTGATATTTCTAACTTTCTTTACCAGTGACCTTTTATCTTGACCAAAAGATAAAGTAAGTTGGAAGGATAGAAGTTGAACAGATAGAAAGAAAGATAGGCATGAATACAATTTAATCCTACATTCCACCTAAACTTTATTTCCAGGGGCCATTAGTTTATTAAAGAGCATAAACTGTCTCAAGTTCCTTTATACATGTATCGTATAAAACGAGTAGAAATTACATTCATTCCTTAAAATTTACTTTAGAGAAATGGATTTGATGCAATTTGATGAATAGTTATAAAGAAAACTATTAATTTTATATGATGTGAAGAATATTGCTGCAGCTGCAAAAGGGGAAACAGAGGAGACATGCATATAATGATATCATCCCTAGGATGTCATATGGCAGGACTTATAAAGAATGTTGATAAAGTCAAATGAACCCATCAAATGGAAGACCTATAAGTGAACTATCATCTGATCTATAGAGCCAAGCCCCAAAACCTGAAATCCTAACATAGTTTCACAATTCTAATAGAGCATTTGTGTTAATTATTACAACAATCACTTATTTTATTTGTTTATTTGACTTGAGAAGAATTCAAAGGAAACAATGCATTTTCACTACATGAAACATAGAGCATCAAACCTTCCTGTCTCCCCAGTTCCTGACCTCGTAGCACTGAATTTAATCATTTAGTAGGGGCATTCCCGTTTACTATTATCATCATTCTTTATTAAAAGCTCTGTTCAATACTGGAGTTAAAAAAAAAAAGACTTTTAATGAAATAATGCACTTTCACCATAAGATCCATACAGCCAAACTCTGGAATGCTAACACCTGACCCAAGGGCCATGGGTTTCAAAAGTCTGATGGCCGCTTCAATATTCTCTATGGTTACTATGCAGTAAGTTTGGTTGTTTAATTTTCACGATCAAGGAGAAGATTTTTAAATAGATAATACATTTTCAATATAGAAGCCATAGAACTCTACCTAAGAACTAGAAACACCCAATCCAAAAGCCATAAATTTTTGTTTGAGAGGCATCTCTAGTTATTATAACACCAAGTTATACACACAAATATGGACAGATTGCACCTGAGTGACCCATGTCACCTTCAACAATTTGTTTGCTTGGCAATATATGTAATATTCTTTATTCTTATTAGAGTTCTCTCCTCTTGGAAGAGGCAGTCACTCAGAGTTACGGCTCTTGACTCAGTGTCAGCAATTCTCAGACCGTTTGTCTCTTTGTTCTTGGGCTAGCAGCATGGCTTTAATGGCTCGGGCCCTCATCTCCAGTTCTAAGAGCTCCATCTGGTTAACTGACAATTCACCACCTTCTTCCCCTTTCTCTCCATCACTGTCCTGTAATTTTTTTTAATTACATCAATTAATCAATATCTTTATGACAGTTTTAAAAAATAAAATCTTTTAAATCATTCAGAATATAGTTGCACAAAATTCTCACGGTACATAAAACACTGAGTATAAAACTATAATTAACGAATATCACAAACTTAAAAACATTTTCTCTTCAGAAAGCATGGACTTTTCATTGAACAGACATGCAGTATTATCTACACACATTTGGAATACAACCACCATAAAAATGAAATGGTATTCATACTGGTATCATAAAACATCAGGACTATTACTGTTAT
>JAMZEH010000020.1:11887500-11932500 GCA_024699665.1 Ostrea denselamellosa | reverse complement strand
CAAGAGTCATCCTACATTTGCACTTAGGAAATACTTCCTTATGCTTTTTAACAATTTCTCCTTCCAATCTGACTTGTTTTAATACAGATATACACTTTCTTAATTTTTGAATGAACTTAAAATACAGAAGGGACTCAAAGACATAAGCAACATTTCTCGATAATATATAATTTTTGTGATATCACAAACAACTCACTTGCTTTCTATCTTGTTTCTACAAAAAATCCTGTGGTATATTACCAGGTTTGTTTTAGAGCTGGCAGCTTTCGATAGTGTCTGTTTAGGACAGAAAAATCTTTAGAACAATCAGGTATCAAACCCAGGACCCTTGCATTACTAGTTATGTGATCTAACCACTGAGCTACCCAGATCAATAAGTATGGTAATGTTACTGCAATATACAATTTCAGCCTATTTCAGAAATCACACAAGAACTCATCTTCCTGAGATGATGAAAAAATAGGTGATCTAATCAATGAGCTACCCTGGCAGATGGAAGTTGTGTAATATTACTATACAGCATAAAATTTAAACCTATTTCGGAAATCATACAAGAACTCGTCATACTGAGGCAAAGAAAAACTAATTTCAGAGAAAATGTCAGAAATGTCAGAAACATTGCATATGTCCTTAAAATACGTAAGTACAAACAGAAGTATATGACTTTTCAAGCTTTTTAAATTTGATTTAAAATAGGATGATAAATTGAGTATTTCCTATGCTTTTAATGTAACCATTTCTTATTATCAGTTTGTATCAACTAAGTAATTGAAATAAAGAACTGGCTGAAAAATTAAGAATGAACAGCAAAATTTACTAAATAGCAATTTGTTTAGCATATACAAGGCATTTCTTGAAAATGAAAACATTTTACTTTTCTTTGACCTTTTTTCAAGGAATGGAATAATTGTTGAAAGAAAAAAAAGATAATTAGTGTGACTGAAAACTAATCGTAAAACAAATTTTATTACACATAGAGAAAATTGAACTTTTTTCCTGTGCTGCACTTCATGATAAAGGTCGACAATTTCCTTTAAAATATATTTCACAGCGTAACCAGACACAATGCATCTTCTTCAACAATTCTATCCCCATGTGACACCCACAAATTGATTTAAGTTTTTTCCCTTCACATTTTTTATTCCGACTGAGAATCACAAATCAAATTTAAAACACACAAAAAGCCCTTAAATTTTTTTTATATGGTTTGCCAATAGCATTTCTATCACAGAGAGAGTGTATCTTGTCTCATTTTCATCTCACAAGAATTTTGTTTTGGTTGATCTTCAGAGATGCTGATCTTTCTATTAAATAAGAAATTCATAAATATGATAACTTCTTAGGATAATGTCACCTTTCTTATGCAAAATTTAATCAGTAATTTGCTATTACTAAACCATTTTTGAACAAAAAGGCCAAACAAGCTGAAAAAGTTCAGGGATTACAGATTGTTAAGTTGGTCAATAAATTTCAATTTGTCTTATAAGCTATAATATGCTCAATGGAGCTGCCATTTTTGTTTACAAATTTATGTAAGTAAAAATCAGCATCAGTCAGTTTTACATATTCTTGGATTCTAATTAAGAGGTCATAAATCATAGGATGATATCAAACAAATAAACCAAGAGGCCCATGGGCCATCACAATCACCTGTGTATCACACTGTTAGAAGTATTGCATGTTGACATTACTGCTTGTCAGGGCAAAAGTGCATCTTTTAAACTTTATTTGAGATCTGGATGACTTTCACAATAAAAGAACATTAAACTCTTCCAATGTTTAAAATTTACACTACAAAATTATGGCTTCGATATAGATTTCTTTTTTGAGAGATGACACGTCTTGGGATGAAAAGGCTATGATAACTAACAGTATTCAATCTTGTAATTCCTATAGAAAATAAAAATCAGAGATGGGCAAACACAGACCCCTGGACATATCAGAGGTGGGATCAGGTGCCTAGGAGGAATAAGCATTCCCTGTCGATTAGTCACCCGCCGTGAACCCTACATCCTGATCAAGTAAACGGAGCAATCTGTAGTCAGAATTAGTGTGCTAAGAATGGCCTAACAGTTGGCATGAAACATGACAGACAGCATTTGACCTAATGGAAAATTGTACTAGCAAACTAGATCTTTATAATGACCATAAAATTTGTGAAATGCTGACTTTAAACAAGACTGTACAAACCCCTGTAACATCAACTTCTTTGTCAGTAGCCTGCCTTGATTTAAAAACTGATTATATGCAAAACAAGCTTTTGCATATCATAAACTTATACACCATATGCAGGTGATGATGGAATACTGCCACATAGATAAGGGAAGTTGACAATGAAGAAATTGAAATCATCCCATTTGTCATAGAGTTGAGTTGTTAGTTTGCCACCAGCATCTATTTTCAGTAAAATATCTAAGTACAAAGCAGATGTGAAGACTCTGTGGTTTCTTTTCTGTGTTGAGAAGAAGACTTTTGAAATCATTTACATTTGATGAAAATTCACTATATGAGCCATACCCATGGGAATCCGGGTTAGAATAGGTCCTCAGTACCCCTAGCTTGTTGTATGAGGTGACTAAATGGGGCGGTTCTTCAGATGAGACAGCAAAAACCAAAGTCCTGTGTCACAGCAGGTGTAGCACAATAAAAGATCCCTCCCTGCTCAAAGTCGGAAGTGCCAAGCACAGACCTAAATTTTGCAGCCCTTCACTGACAACAGTGATGTCTTCATATTAGTAAAAATTCCTGAGTGGATATAATTTGATTTGAACAATATACAATCAGCCAGCTATACGATCCATATACCCTATCCTGGGATCATTGATAGTTGCTATTTATAATGGGCCATTTCTTTGAAAGTAATTTTCCTTACTTTCACTTTCTGTAAATCTGATGATCACTAATGTAAAGCAGGTACCTCTCAATTCAGCAGATGTTTTTTTCTTTAATTTTTGAATAACATATTATTTGATTGGTCTTTTTGGCTTCTATCTTCTGTGCATGTCAATACAAAGGCAAGATGTGTCTGTGAAACACAAATGGGAAATTCCAATGACAATCATGCCAACGTTAAAGTTTTTAAAAATAGGTCAAATAGAAAGGTCAAGGTCAAAAGTTCAAATATCTTGATAGCAGTAGTCTTGCCACAAGAAATACTCAATTTTGGTACCAAATGAAAGGTCGCAAGGAATATTCATGTAAAATATGATTGATTGATTATTTATTGCTTTCCGCCACACTAAACAATTTTTCAGTTATCTGGTGGCATCCAGTTTTTGTTGGTGGAGGAGAGAACCCAGATACAATGTACCTGAGAAGAGAACACCGACCTTCCGCAAGTAAACTGGCAAACTTGCTCACTTAACGCCGCGGCCGAGATTCGAACACGCGCCTTGACAAGGAATATTCATGTAAAATATGAAAGCCCTAGAACTTAAAATTGAAAAGTCATGGCAAAGGTCAGGTTTTTAAAGTTCTTGTCATAAGGAATACTCATGTGAAATATGAAAGCATTAGTCTTACCTTTTAAAAGTTATGGCCAAGGTTAAAGTTTTTAATAAAGTACACCACCACGGCACATGATATGCCTGTCAGACATTTATTCATTATAAAGAGATAAAAGAGCATGACACAAAATCATGTCAACCTTAATTTGTACAAAGACTGCATCAATATCTTGGCATTTAAGTCTCCAGTAAAATGAAGATTAGTCCTTGTAATGTGTCTATTGTACATTGCAAATGACTTGTCAATATATCTCTTCAATTGTTCAAACAACTAACGAAATATTCCAAAACATATTTTCATTTTATTACATATATTTAGATAATTTCTTTCACATGGTACTGATTACTTAAAGAAATGCCCCCCATAGGCTTCTTACATTGTACTCTTTAATTAATCTTTAACTGGACAGATGTAATTTAGTTCTTATCATCAAAATGATATTCCAGCTAAACTCTGAAATACCATGACTTACTCCCAAGGGGCTAATGAAATCTTAATTGCACAGACAGATTAAACTGCTGAAACACTGCTTAAATGATCATTCCCATGAGATGATTCCTCTGTTCTGCGATGTGCTTTTAAGTCTTTGCAATTTTTGTAGAACAATACTGCACATATTTTTAATCATTAATGTTAAAAACAAAATAAATATTCGTAGTAACTGTTATGTAGCTACATTTTATGAAATTTTTTTTTCATTTTTTTTTTATGTTATAACTACTGAATAGAGTAAATGCACTCTCCTACACATGTAGGAATTACATCCTTTAAAACATAGTTTGTTTTTTAAAAAAATACTTACCATTTCAAAAGTTTTAATGACCTGATTTTAAGCTGCAATTTACATATCTCTGCAGATGCACAAATTGACAAAGTTAGTTGATTTTAGGACTCAAATCTAAAAGAGCTCAAATATATGGCCAAATATAGGTCACAATGACCTTGATTTAGGGCAAGACAGACCTTTGAAAGAAGCATTAACTGACCAAGTTTGATGATTCTAGACCAAATAACTCTCCAGTTACAAGCTGGACAGGACTTTGTCATATTTGGCCATATCGTCTTAATCATATGTCACAGTAACGCAACCTTAAAGTGCGACCCACCCTCTGCCCAAGATGTATCATCTGACAAAATTTGATCATTCTAGATCTCATAGTATATAAGTTACAACCCGGATACAAAGTGGGACAGATGGATAAACACGATCACCATACCACAATACTTCCCATCTTAAGACGGTCATATATTGATTGATTGATTATTTATTGCTTTCCGCCACACTCAACAATTTTTCAGTTATCTGGTGGCATCCAGTTTTTGTTGGTGGAGGAGAGAACCCAGATACAATGTACCTGGGAAGAGACCACCGACCTTCCGCAAGTAAACTGGCAAACTTACTCACATAACGCTGTGGCTGAGATTCGAACACGCGCCAACAGAGGTGAGAGGCTTTGTGATTTTGAGCCCGATGCTCTATCCACTCGGTCACGGAGTCCCCAAGACGGTCATATAAAAAGTAGGTCAAACAACAAGGTCAAGGTCAAAAATGTTTGGACCAACGGAAAGATCTTGTCACAAGGAATACTCATGTGAAATATTAAAGCACTAGCATTTACTGTTCATAAGTTATTAGGAAGGTTAAAATTTCAGACAGAATGACAGACAGGACAAAAACATGTCCCACCCCTCCCCTTCCTGCCTGATCTTTGGACACAGGGCCAAAAAATCAAAAAAGCTGATTCAGACACTCAGTGGAGGGTGAACATGTATTGACTCTGGTGTGTGCAAATGAAATACCTTAATGTCATTTCTGTAAAATGGCATACCAGTTGCTGTTGTATATAAATTTTACTGCCAATCCGAGTAGATCACAGAGATATAATTGGGAATTGAAACTCTGCTTAATCCCAAAGCTCTCCTCTTTAATACAAACTACTCCTACAAACCACAATGTGTCCTGAAGGCTCCCATGTTAATTATTCTTTTAACTGAAAACTTGCCATACCTGCTGAACAGGACTGTCTCCATCCTCTGACTTTATATCGTTTGGTGTCACCTCTTCTGATTGTCTGTCTGTGGTCCCAACATCTCCCCCTCCTACCTCTCTGAAAAAAAAGCAAGATGATAAACTAAGTACATTTGTATGAAAGCACTATTTTTCTAACTGAACTTCTTTATGATGAACAATGAAACAGCTTTCAAGCATTAATAGGTTTGGCTCAGGAACATAAAAACACATTTTCAAAAAATTTACCTTTAACCAACTCCTTGCAAAAATAATTATCTCACACACCTCATACAAAGTATGCCACTACAATTATCCCCTGAATGACCACTTGCACTGACCTCTCTGCCAGACCCCGAATCCCTGATGTGGAGTCAGCAATATTCTCTTCTGTTTTATATGGCACCTCTTCAGTCTGCTGGCCTGAAGTTATACAAGTGGACTATACAGTAGTCAAACTCAGAAGTGTACTCAGAATATATGTCATACATTTCATGCCAAAAAAAAAAATCTCCATCAAAATAGACATTGCAAGGGGCATTGATAATCAACAGCTCAATGAATTTCTTTTATCTTTACATATTCTATGACTGGCGGTATGAGTAACACATAAAAATATCAACCATGGTTTTTAGGGTAGCTAGTAGCACTACAGTTGCCATGGTAACCTCCCCATATTAACCTTCTGTAATATAAGTTCTGTGTACTTCAGATGACTGATATTGCTATAAATAGAGAAAGATACCAATTCTATATCATAAAAAATATATTGATTTAGAAAAATTCTTATATATTCCGATGTAAAACCCACTGTGGTCCAACCCTTACCCTAGGAACTAATATATAAATAGAATATTCAATACATTTATTTATACAGAAGCTGCCATTTTAATTTAGCCTGTTTCTGACCTTATGGCTCTTCAGAAGATTTTTAAATGGCTCTACTTTTTCACTGTTCCTCCAGGACAACTGGTGAAAAGCTTTGTAAAAATTGGCCCAGCGGTTTATGAGATGTTGGAAATAGGAAAAGGTAGTGTGGATAGAAAGGCAAACATTCACATGAACCAATGGCTCTAGTGTGCTAACAAGTTTGACGATACATCGTGCATTGTACTCCAATGTGAGAAATCCAATTCTTTGTTTGAAACCAGAAAAGTCAAGTGACCATTTACATGTATTAGGTCCCTTGTTAATACAAACATCTACAACTGTTGCTTATCAAAAACCTGATAAATCGAACACATGAACAACAATATTGTTTTAAAAATAATTGAATATGTGTTTTCCATATAGGCAACCTTTAGATTAAATCCTTCGACTGTGACAGATACAAATGCAATTATACAGTTTAATCCAATATGATTATTTCCCTTCATTTCATCAAATCCATGCAAAAAGTTGTTAAAATTAACAAACAAAATTCAATTTGTAGAGTCAGGTGTTGAAATATAATCTACATCAAAATTAACACAAATGAAATAACATTAACTTGGAGTCACCTAAGTGTACCACAGATTATTATTTTTTAATCAAATACTGAATGATTTTGTCCAAAACAACACCCTGTTACAACATTCCCTTACAAAACTTGCATGATAAATTCACTTCTAGCCAATTTGATTAGATTATAATGAGAAGATTTGATTTCTGAAGAACCTAAAATAGCTCTGATAGGTCAGTCCGCGGTCACTCGTTTTACAAGTTGAGTAAACTGTAATGAAATTAAATGAAAAATATTTCATGCAGAAAACTCAAGTAACTGCTAGTCAGCAAGATGACCAAACACACAAAATTACATTCATTATAAGGCTCTGGATTTCCTATAATTGAAAAATTCTATTTAGGGAAAAAATTTTCAACCATTACTTCACTCGAAGTACAAAGATCAATCTAATCACATGCCATGTAAATACATACTTTCATTATTTTTTTTTTCAGCAACCTTTACATGTAATATTTACAAAAAAATAACAAATTTACGTGGGACTGATAATGTCTGTATGATTTCTATGGCTATAATGTTTGAAGTGGGTGTTGCCCATGATAAAAGCTAGTTCACAGATTAGAGTTGATCATTACATATACATATTTTGCATTGAGTGAAGGCACATTATCTCACGTGTTTTCAATGCCGTTCTTTGTGTCTCTTTGTGGGGACATTGATTATTGGACATGGAAGTGACTTTTGTACATCCTGCGACTTTTGACAAATCTTCTTAAATCACATATAAAAAAAAAATGCCAGAAGAAAAAGTCTTAAATCATCAAATTAATATTGATAAAAGGCAAGCTTCTTACTCAATTAAATAACATAATAATCTTAGATATCTGGGATTTTTTCCAATAATGAAAATTTTTAATTAATGCCCAAATGACATAAAATGGAATTTTCTTGCCCTAGATTAGCCCTGGCTTATTCACAGTGACACCTCTTACACAAGGTGAATGATTGTGTGATTACAACATCACCTCATTGACATTCTTAGAAACCAGTATTTGCCTGCATCCTCCTCTTGTCTGAAAGGAATAATGCAAATAGCTTTTAAATGTGGATTCCATATGTCAAGTTTGACAAATAGAAAACTGATATGGCCCAATACAAATTCAAATATTATTTCAATCATTTCCCCAAACTTGACAAATTTGAACATTACAGAATCTGTTGAAGTCAATCTATCAATTTATCTCAAAACTGCAATAAAATTGTTATATTTTTCATTGCGCGTCTATTCCCACACCTCTTGTTACAGACAAAACTCGTAAAGCCTGATTTAATTTCTACAGACAGGAAATTTTTCATCCCAAGACTATGCAATCAACTAACAAAACATGATTTTATTTCTTTTATATTTAACTTCTTTCATGATGAAACAAAGAATTTTCAATAGGTTCCTCTGACTGATTAATTATTCAAAGATAATCCAAGTACAAAGATTCCAACAAGGAATGCTAGATAGTATTAACATCAAGAACATATATTCTATCAAGAATTTAATTTGGATTCAATGAAGTTTATCAAAAAAGACTTACTGAAAGAAAGACTTTCACCTCTATGTCTGGAGAGGTGAGACACTGACACACATACAAAAATCTGATCAAAACAATGTAAACTACATACGAAAACAATCAGGTCTAATAAATTCAAATAAGGTATACAAATCAGACTTTGAGGCAAGCATTACAAAGGCAGATGAGCTATTTTTCTCACTCAGTCACCAGCGCAAGACTGACATTACATATAAAGGTTTTTCTTTTCTGTTTTACACTGCTATCACAATATATTTTCTATAATTTATCTTCCACGGTGAAGTAAAATATAATAGCATTATGTTTTCTTTAATGTAATTTTTTTTCCGATTTAATGTAGTTTTCAGGAAGAAAGTGTTGGGTTTTTCAGTGGACACTTAATGTGTATCCATTTTTGAGGATCATGCTCTAATACTGTTGAATTGGTTTTTGCATTACAGTTCAAAATGAGAATTCTGAAAAAATGCTTGAGGTACAAAATTAATACATTAATTTATTCAAAAATAAAAAAGTAAAGTCTCACCCTAGAAATCTTGCTGAATTTTCCAATTTCACACTTGTCTTAATGAATAATTCTTTTAGACACTGCTATCAAATTCATTACTCTCAGGGTTCATGATCACAAATTTTCTTCTTTTCAATGAAAATGAGAAAAAAAACTTTTAATTGCAAAATCATTAAGGCAATCCCTTCAATTGAGTGAATTCAAACACACAAACATGAACTGAAATTATGACCTTTGACCTTCAAAAATTGTAGGCTTCTGTTCTGTTCCGTAAGTCTTAAATAGTTAAATGCTACATCATTGTCCGCTGACTTTGATATCATCCTTTGACTTTTGACCCCAAAATCAACAGGCTTGTGACCCAAAAATCAATCTTAACTTGCCATATAATATGTTAACACAAATGAATTAAAAATGTCAGGATGAATGGGGTGTAATCAAGGATTAGGATAATTTTCCACATTTGGCAACTCACTGAGCTACCCAAGTGTTCATATCTTCATTTCCAAATATGTGCTGCTGCCATTTTCTTTCTTGGTTGACATCATTTTCAAATTTCTCCAAATGTTCTGTTTTTCTGGGGACAAAGCACTTACAAAAAATACTGTCATCCACCTCCCCTTGTTGTACAATTTCTAGAGAGTTTCAGCAAACTTGGCAGAGAACTACTAGGTTGGAAGCGAGCATAACCTTTTTCGTAAAAGCTTTCATCTGAGAGTTGTCTATGAACCTCTGTTAAGTGCTTGTTTTTGTCTATAACAACAACAGTAGAACATCTTGTCTGGTTTTTCTTTTAATGACAACATTCTGCCAGTTTTTCAATATTTGCTATGCTGATCTTTCTGGTTTGAGATCATCTGATGTCAAATCTGTCTCTGAAAGGATTTTGTCCATTTCTTCCTCAACCACAAAAATGTAAGACTCCAAAACTCCACATTGCCTGGAGGTGGCTCCCAAGTGCTTTTTGGTCTGCAGAGAGAGTGCTTCTCAAAGCCATCAGCTGCATCTCAAGTTTGGAGTTCTTGTAAGAGAAACATTCTATTATCCTCTCTAATTTGTTGGCAATTCACTTCAAATTGAGTATGGCAGAAATTATGGCCCTTGGAAAGAAGTTACAAAATCCAAGAAAGTGACACTGGAGACATGTTTATTGTGTCTTTGTTGTTGGGATTCCTGTGTCTGAAACATGTAGCGCAAGTCTTTTTGGTGGCAGCATTTTGAGCATGGTAAAGCGTTCGCTTTGTTACTGGGGCCCTGTGGGGATCTGGGTTAGAATAGATCCTCAGTACCCCTTGCTTGTTGCAAGAGGTGACTAAATGGGGCGGTCCTTCAGATGAGACCGCAAAAACCAAGGCCCCGTGTCACAGCAGGTGTGGCACAATAAAGATCCCTCCCTGCTCAAAGGCCGTAAGCATCAAGCATAGGCCTAAATTTTGCAGCCCTCTCACTGGCAATGGTGACATCTCCATATGAGTATAACATTCTCGAGATGGACGTTAAACAATATATAATCAATCAATCAATCCATCGTGGAGGAATTTCTTCTTCTGGACCTCTTCCAGATCGGTATGATTTCAAAGTGAAGAGATTAATTCTAGTTAGGTGATGTCACTCTCCATTTGTCCTGACTTGCATATCTTTGGATAATACTGACAAAGAGTGCATTCCCTTGCAATCTGACATAATTCAGTAATTACTAACTATATGTATAGGTGACCTAGATATATATACCTATAGACCCTGAATTCAATGGTCACTTTCCACTCCACATGTATCAATATCCCTGTAGCTAATATGTTCCAGAAAATAAAATAATAATCATCAAGAAAATTGTTACCTTTGATTAGTGACATTGCATGACCCTGACCTTTAGGATTAGAAATCAATAGGTATCCAATTTTCCTTATCTCCTTTGAGCTTGTATTTGTACTACAAGTAATTGACACTGATAATTACAGTGGATCTCTTAACATAGTGAGCACAATAATCTCAATCACTGATTGTGACCTTGACCTACAATCTTTAAAACCAGAAATCAATTGGGACATACTTCATTTGACTGACCATCTCCCACTAAGTACATGTACGAGACTGGAATCATATTCCTGATGACTTTTGACCTATGAAATAGAAAGGGATTCTCCTTCCATTGTCCACCCTTGTATCAAGGAATCAGGAATGAGATTCTACATACAGTGGGGGCCTCCGTGGCTGAGTGGTTAGAGCATTGCACTCAAAATCACAAGTGGGTTTGATTCTCGCTTGCGCCGATATATGTGAGAAAGTTTGCCAGTTTACTTTCGGAAGGTCGGTGGTCTCTTCCCGGGTATCTGGGTTCTCTCCTCCACCTACAAAAACTGGATGTCACCAGATGAGTGTGGGTAAAACAAGAAATAATCAATAAATCAATCTACATACAGTAACTGAAATCAGGAATGATATTCAATACAACAAGACACTGTTACAGGATAATGTGTGAGTCCTGACTCAATTCCTTCTTTAACAAAATGGTTACAACAAGATCTGTTCTAACTAAAATCTGCATATTCATTCATCTTTGATGAAACGGAATATTGGATATCATGAGAAATGCTCTTGGCATGACTGATCTCACCTGCATGATAGTGGTCATGCCCTATCCTGTGTACCATAGGCATCCAAACATAATTAATTCTGGTAATTAATCTGTGAAATCAATGATACTTTGTTTCCATAATGTACTTGTAATTTAGGCTATGGCTTCTTAAAGAAAAAAAACTATTCAAGACAACAAAACTAAAATATTCCACAAATCATCAGGTTCAAAAAGAACATTAAAACCTTAAATGCAGTACTTCACAAAATTTCATCTGAATAATCCTTGCACATTAAGAACATGAAGGACAAAAACAAACAAAGCTGGTGGACAACACTTTTAAGAAATAAATTTCATTTTTGCAAAATACATGTGGTCATGAACTGCGACACTTCACACCAGCATACATCATGAAATGTGTTAGAGCTTCATGAAAAGTATGCTGGTGTGAAGTGTTGCAGTTAATGTATTTAAAATTTTTTTTTTTTTATCTTTTTATGGTTAAATTTGACTTTCATTCCCAACCATTTAATAGTTTTACTATATTTATCACGATTCATATGCACATTATTCACATTAATGAGGAAATAGCTATCAATTTCATTGGTAAAAATTATCAACATCAAAAACACTGGAAATGCAAATATTTAATTATGAATGCATTGCTACAACCAAGTTCAGTTGAGATAGCCAAGTAATTAGGTGCTCAATTTGCAAATGGAAGGTGCAAGATTTGATTCTTCATCTTGGTGGCTGCATCAAACACAAAATGTTTCCTTCAAGAACCACCCAATTCAATAGTCTTTAGGATATGACCTTAAGAGGTCACGTGTAACAGCAGATATTAGGATATGACCTTAAGAGGTCCCGTGTAACAGTAGATATTAGGATATGACCTTAAGAAGTCCCGTGTAACAGTAGATATTAGGATATGACCTCAAGAGGTCCCGTTTAACAGCAGATATTAGGATATGACCTTAAGAGGTCCAGTGTAACAGTAGATATTAGGATATGACCTTAAGAGGTCCCGTGTAACAGTAGATATTAGGATATGACCTCAAGAGGTCCTGTGTAACAGTAGATATTAGGATATGACCTTAAGAGGTCCCGTGTAGCAGTAGATATTAGGATATGACCTCAAGAGGTCCCATGTAACGGTAGATATTGTGACGATGAGGAACTCTAATTGCTATGTACTTGAGCACCATGTAGAGGACAAAATTTGCAGCAACTCATCAACCACTGGTTATCTCCCAGTATTTTAAAATGGGACAACAAAACAAAATACCACCAAGATATTAAGAGAAAACAACTTCATTCAAACAAGAATTCTTAGTGTATTGCAAGCAATACAGAGTCCTCTGCCGGTAGGATAATTCAGTCAAAAGTGGGTCAAGCATAACAAAATTCAAACCTGATCTGTAACTATCCACAACAAAACCGTATAACAAATTTCAATTAAATATCTTCATCCAATGCAGAAAAAAGTCCACAAAACTGATTCTTCCAATTTATCAAGGGGCAAATTCAGTCAAAAGTAGGTCAAGTGTAACAAAACTCGAACTTGATCTATAACTATCCAAGACAAAGTCTTGTATAAAATTTCAGTGGAATATCTTCATCCAATGCACAGAAAAATCTGGAAAACCTCAAGGGGCATAATTCAGTCAAAAGTAGGTCAAGCACAAAGAAACATTATCTTGATCTGTAACTCTTCAAGACAAAGTCATATATAAAATTTCAGGTGAATATCTTCATCCAATGCAGAGAAAAGTCCAGAAAACCAATTCGGAATGATAAACAGATGGACGGACAGACTGAGGGTAAACTAATAGTTCCCTTCAGCAAGCCGGTATGGGACTATGAATATGCAATGAAAAGAAAGACAGACATCGACTCACTGATTCTGACATGGAGTACATAATATATTTCCAGAGTAACATTGATAATAATGATGTGTTCATGTATTTTTCTCACACAATATGGTTCATATTTTATAGTATTCTGGAATACTTTAGAAGTTGAAATTACAAGCAGAGTATTTCAAACACAAGTTACAATGTTCCATACAATGCTGTATCATGTATTATATAATTAGATTTTTTTCTATATCCTGTAAATCTTATTTTAATAGAACTCCACTGTATTGTGTTCACAACATTGTAATGTTAGATATCTGACTGACTTTGACTTATGACCAACAATGCACTTTTGTTCCTGATTTTTTACCTTGACCTTTGACCCCTTGAAATCAATAAGGATTATCTTCCCATGTTTTAGTGAAATATAAATAAGCATCTCACTCCTCCCATGTGTCATCTCTGTAGCAAGTATGAGACTAGTCCAACATCTTGAATGGTAATGTTTCTATGGTTCAATGTAATTTTTTTGTTTACCAACTGTGAATTTGTTCTATAACCATTTGACCTTGAAATCAATGTTACTCTGATAATAAAGAGTTAGCTGTACATAGGCCACAGTGCTCACCTGAGTTGTCATGTTCAAACATAAATAAGACACATTAGCTTGCACTATCAGATAACTGAATATGTCAAGATGCTTGCAGATCATTTTTTGAAAAACACTGTCTCAGTTCATTTCTACATGTATTGGAAGGGTCTTAAAAATATACCCATATGTAATCTACATATCTCTACTGCTGGTCTAATACTTTCAATTCCAAACTTTAATCTGTCCTGTATATTAAGATTATAAAACCTTCTGTCTCTTGTTGTTTGTATATGCATGATTTTTTTATATCCCTTCCAAAAAATTTCACTCATCTAGAGATGTCACCAACTGTTGGTGAAGAACCACAAATTTTGGCTTGTGCATGGTGCTCAAGACTACATATCATATACTTAATGACACCTCAAACTGACAGACAGACAGTGCAGTTTAATGAGGGTAACCCTAATGAAGATATACTAATGATACCAAAAACAAAGGCATATTCCTTTTTACAAAACACCTGCACCAGCAACTTGCACTTTTAATATTACTATCGATCTGAAACGGGAGTGTCCAAACAATTATGTCTGTGATCCTTAACTTAAAATAAACAAATTAAAAAACATTTGTCTGTCAACAGATTTCCTTTTCCTCTTAATGATAATAACAACTTTATCATATGAAATAATGCTGTGTTTGAACCTAACTATCAACATTTTAATGATGATTCTATTCGGCTCTCTTGTTACAAAACCATTATCAGTTAAACTTTGTCCGTCTCATTGTAAAAACCCTTTAGCCTTCAAAATTGGCTTTTGACATGAAAATCAATAATTTCTTTATTCACTGCCTGTGCTTATCAATCAGAGCAAACTTTAAATCTCCTTCAAAATTATAGATCTGCGGGACTTAAAAATATAAAATCGATGCCTGATGAATCCGGCCTTTTATAGAGTTTGCCCGATCAAATGGGGCTTTTATAACGAACAATGGTTTAATGATACGATTTTATAATGTACTATAATTATTTCCGTACTTTAGCATTGGGTGCACAGAAATTAAAATCAAATCGACTTCATTAGACAAAAGTTGCCACAGATCGTATTTAGATTGATTTTGACCTAATGAATACAAATAAATATTCTATAGAAAAAGTCAATATGTAAAGCTCTTCAGCTTCATTATAAATACAATGCTCAAACAATTGAATTAAAGATGAGAATTTAATGAATGAAATTTACATACATGACCAGCAACAGTTATCAGTTATCAATTTGTGCGCAAATATAAATATCAAATAGCAATTTAAAATCATTTCAAGCAATCTCTGCAAAAATTGAAAAAAAAATCTACATAAAGGATGAATTGAGAGGCAATCACGCACTGCCATCTACATTAAATTTTACTGCTTCAACACTTGACTAATAAAGAAATGAATACACTATATTTACCCGTAACAAGAATATCAGCTTAAAATTCAAGTTTAATTAGTACTCATCAGTTATTGCTCACTGAAGCATGTATTGCAATCTCGGGGAAACTTTGAAAATGTGTGTGGTGAGTAAACTGATCTGCAACTTCATTATTCAAAATGAATTAAAAAGTTATACTACATTAGTCTAAACAAAACATAGACAGTAAAATATAATTTAATCTCTGGAAAAAAAATTTCATGCCTGGTAAACTAATGGAAATGAATGAATTTTAACATAATTTCTCCAGCAACCATATGTGATTGTCTCTTGATCTGCCTGGTGTCCGCTAGTTGACTTCTGCCCAGGCAAACATTTAATTAACTTAATTTTCATTTCATCTTTACCTTTCTGTGAGGACGGAAAAATTCATTTAAAGTAAATAACATCTAAAATCACAGTGTGCGTGTACTTCACATTCCAGTCCCTAGTGGCAAGATTCATTATTAGATGATATAATCAATGCATTGGGCAGGTGTGACTGAGGTGTTGTTTATTAAAAGACTGAAATTTAAGACAAAATTTGATTAACAATCAGGCATCTAATCTATAGACAAATTACGTAAATTATCATGTGTCAAACATTCTACTTTGAGATACAAAACAAACAAAAAATCCAAATTTTGTCCTGTAATATTGAAAAACAAAATCAGATAACATAAATATTACAATATGTTATGTATTGGCATCTAAATTTCAGATATTCATTTAAATATTAGGAGGAGATGATTTAAAAATCAGATTGTACAATAAGTGGATTCCAGTGGAAATCAACAGTCTGCTGTAAACAGACTTAAATCCAGGGATCAAGATTCTCTTTTTTCTTTCAGTAAAATGATTAAACTTTGATTAAAAAGGTGTTATTGATTTTTTTTTTTTTTAGAAACCTTTGTGTAACCCTTAGTTAATAGGTTCTACGAATGAATCTCCTTGTCTAATTTCTACACACTGGGTCTGTTAACTGATTCTCACATTTGCCATTAAGACCTGATCGTAATCTTCAACAACATAATAGCTGAAAATTTATAAAGTGACCAAATTTGCAGCATCACCAGGTAATTTGGAAAATAAATGATTTAGTATTGCTCTGTCTATTATGAAATTTGTCCATTTTTATTGCTACATATTCAATGAAATGAACACCTGCCTCCGAAGTGCTAATACTTCTTCAATAAGTATTGATAAAACTGTAAATGACTGCTCCATCTCGGCATTTTAATTTTTCTGTCACCCATTGTAATAAGCATTTTGACATAAGCAAAAAGGCTGTTTCCATGGCAGCTCCTTTTTATCACTTTTTCTCTGTGAATACTCCCATTAGAGCCATGGCGAAAATTGAAGTAAAAAAACATGAAAAACATACCAAATTAGCCCTAAATTTAATGACAGTATACCAAATGTGATAATATGAGAATAATACCTCGTCAACAAATAAGATAATGAGCATATCTCATATTTTTTTTCTGCCAATTATGCTTTTGCTACACATGGTCATATTACACATGCTCACTTGCTTATTTTCTCCTACTTTTCAAATTCAATTTCAAAATCTCTCTATCAGCCTGTAATTGTGAGCCTTTTTACTTCAGAAATAAAATTTGATATCACTTTTCCTCCACAATATCATTTCTTTAACATTATTACAGCTATTTCAGAATTAATCAAAAGCTCATTTCAGCCATCCTTACTTTTGATATGTTAGAACCATATTTTATTCCATTATTATTTGAACATGAAATATTGGAAAACCAAGCTTATGATTGGACATTTAAATTGAAGGTACTCCATTTGTACCAATAATACGAACATACACTGACAATGTTAAGATAAAACATGAATTTTATGTCTCCAAAAACATGAACCTATTGCAAGTTTTTGAATATACCCACAGCAAAGACTGGAAGTGTCAGAAAAGTGCATGTGCTCCCATATTAAAACCTTAAACCAACTTGGTAGACTAATCATAAATTGAAATTTATGTTTGAAAAATATATTCAACAATTGACACAGTGGAGTAGGAGTACAGTGTTAATAACATTCAGAGAAATTTAAGAATTTTGATCAAGTAACTGCAATCAGAGACATAAAACAACAGGACTGCCGAGATGTATGTCATCTGTGTCTCTCCATTGGATGTATTTGCCTCGAAATTACAGTGCCCTCATCCAAATGCATTGGAAATAACATCCAATATACACAGCATAGGGAGAAAGCATTCTAAAGGAAATATAATAGGTTTAAATTAGGACAACATATAATTATCTATTCCAGCCTTTCCAAAGAATTTCATGTGCACTCCTACCTAACATAGATAAAGGGATTGTAAAATTGATGAACATTATCCTTGTTAAATCTAGCAGAATGGATCAAACAGACATTTGGGATATTTAGTCGAAAACACTCCCTAGATTACATTTGATTTTCTTGAAAATAAAAATGCACAATTAACTAGTGTGTAAAATGAGATTTGTTTTTTATGGAGTGATCAGATTTATACAATAATAGCACACAAAAGACAAGTTGTGGTGATTCAGTGGTTATAGCATTCACTTCATGACAGGAAGGTTGAAGGTTCAAGCCCAGCTCCTTCCTACCCAAATGTACGACATGAAAATGGAAGTGTCTTCATCCAATGATCTGTGTTTAGAAGTGAGAGTTGCAGGTCTTTTGGATGACACTTACAGATTGAGGTTGTGTGTTGTGGCAGGCATTGGTATGATAAAGATCCCTAAATGCTAAAACTAGAGAGCATAGGGCATACATCTAAATTTGTGGCACTTTAGCTATAGTTGGTAATGCCACAAAAAATTCTCAAAGGGATGTAAAACAAACTAACACATTAACAACAAATGTTGCCAACTTTGACAGGTGATTTTCAATTGGGCAACCAAGTTTGTATTCATAACTATATTTGTGCACATATTAATTTGTATTAACACATTTTTTTAGCAGTGGATATGATGACATTCAGGCTTAATTTTATCATTGAGTATTATCCAAATGTAGCTTTGTTCACTGTTTTCATTTTTATTTTTCAACTGCCGTGAGATAAGTTGAATTTATTTACAGTGCTCCTTTTTCACAAGAAGATTGTGGTTACAGGTGGGTAATCGGTTTTACAGAGGGAACACAATATTCCTGATTTACATGGCCAGCTCTCCTATTGTGTTAATGAGAGTAAATACGAAATACTATAATGTCTTCATGGATAAAAGTCTGCAACAGCAAAAAACGGTGTATAATCTGTAGTTTTTGCACAATATTATATACTAGTTCTGGTTTATCCATGGTGCCCATGTTAATTGACATTTTAGACAAATTTCACAGAAATTTGCTACAAAATAAAAAAACAAACAAAACACACACACACACACACACACACACCATTTGTGATGTTATACAGCTAAAACTGCCATAGCAATCCACTTAATCACTTCATCATGGTTGTAAGTCACCAAATACCACCACCCCCCATTCCACAAGGAGTTACCCTATCTATTCTACCTGTATCAAATTAACACCTGTCTGATGCAACCACTGAACAGAATTTTCACAACATCTATCTTGTAATTTCATGCAATTTAACTTTATATAATGACGGTGTGTTTTTGATTAACGCAGATCCTATTTTCGATTTTGTTCCAGCATGCTCTTCTAAGAGTTATCATTCATAACACTTTTGGCTTTATCATGAGTATTAATTGTTTACAAACAATAATGCCTGCTGAAACAATGAATATACTGTCAATTAATGAACACATAACTGAAATCAATTAGTATATCCTAGCTGTCATTTAATCAACAATCAATGCACACTTTTAAGTTTGGGGTTGAAAAGAATATTTGTTTTTAGCTATCACAATATGGATTAGATTTACATGAATTACATCTTTAAATCTTAGGGCCAGAAATGACTATGATGACACTTGTCCCATCACACTGCACATCTGTTTTATATATATTTGTGTTCTATCATTTCTGTGAGAATATACTCATAAATAATGTAATCAAATGCTAAAAGTTTTCAGTGGGAGAATCATTTTGAACATGGGAACCAGACACAAAAACTCCACATTGTCAAGGAAAAGATGTTACATCAAAGTGACGAGAAGACAGCAGTGGTCAATCAACAAAGGTTTGAAAGTGTCAAGCTTTACCACTGACATAGGTTGAAACCATTTCATCCTTGGTCACCTGAAGGTCAACATAATTCTGAAGTTTTGATGGAAAAATTCAAAAGAAAGTTATTGGTCATAATTTTCATTGCTGTCTTACAGCAGGGAGTTTAGTACTTTTTCATACACTTTCAAATACATCATAGTTACATCGTCAAAGAAACTTGCTCACAGATAAGCTTTGAGGTATCTTTCATCTTCAAAAGGCTAGCAAGACAAATATAAAATAAAATCAACATCAATCAAAATTTTCATGCATTATCTTAATTTCAAAGAGAATAAGTTGTATTAATTTTGTTTGAACTGTAATGAAGATTCTGGCAAATAAAACACAAAGCCTCAAATCTCTTTAAGCAATCAAGCAAAACTTTTCAAGACTTCAACACATTAAATAAAAGTTTTCTTGGATATTTTTCATTGTTAGATTATTGAATATTAGATGAAAATAAAATTACTGAATCAAAAGATTACAAAAGCTGTATTATCTACAATTTAAGATAAACTATAATTAATATTCTTTGAAAAATACATTCCTGCATCACTGTCAGGCATTTTATATAATTCAAATTGCTTGTTCTTGGTTGATATGATTAAAGCTTTATCTTTATCTGGAACATTGAAGTACAAAACATCTTCAAAAGGCAATTAAATATATGAACAATACAATTTCCAAGTGAATCATCACCATCATCATGCAGTCTTACATAAACTGAAATAAAACTGGACTAAATACCTTAAAATATATATATATTTAAAGAAGTTGAAGCACTGAACAAAATGCTTTCCTCTGAGGACTTGCTATGCATACCTCCCTTTCTTCTTTACTAATAGTAAAAGTGCATAAATTATGCAATGCCTATGGGCCATGATGCTCACCTGACCTAATTTGCTCTTATTGAAAGAAGCCTTTTACTATCTGGCCAATACTAAACTGTACAATGAGTCCTGGGTCACTAAAAACTGGAGTATGTTTAAACATTTATTCATGATAATTATCTTTAAATATGATGTACTCTACAGAAAAAAAGAGGCCCATGGGCCTTACTGGTTACCTGAGTACGTACATTTTAGGTCAATAAAAATTATTGTGTTACCTGTGTGCTGTTTATACTTCTCCATTTTTATATTTTGTACTAGATGATAGATGTAATGGTATAAATATCATACATGATTGATTATTTTGAATTCTTCTATAGGTGAGGAAGTTTTATCACATCACAGAGAAATGCAATTTTCTATTCCAGATTTAAAAGGGAAAATGAATTTTTAGTTTTCAAAGAGGGCTCATTGCTCATTGCAGGTAATCACACAAACAGTTTGTACAGAAAATTTTCTAAACTATATTTCATTTTCAACATTTAATCAACTAAGTCTCACCCAGAACCATGGGGGAATAAATTTCACATTGCTCATTATAATCAATAAACAGTTTGTCCGATTATGTCTAGCAAAGATTTTCTATTGCATTTTCAATACATATTGTATATGACCAATTTATCTCCATCTTATTAACTAAACCCTGGAGTCATTAATTTCACTTTTTGGTAGAGGGCTCAATGCTCATTATAGTCATGCAAACATTTTGCCTCCTTGATGTCTGGGAGTAATGAAGATTTTATATGATAATTAACTTTGTAATACATGACCAACTTAGACTCATCCCAGGACAAGAACTCTGAACCCAGAGGTCATGAATTTCAAAGTTTTGGTACAGGGTTCATGGCTTAATATATCTCTGCTAATAAACTGATTACGTGATATCCAGGAGTAAAGAAAGAAGAGGTTTGAAGATTACATTAATTTACAGGCCCCAGTGAGGAAAGGTCTATTAAATTCACAATTTTTGTTTCCCTTGACCAAAAGATGTTACAAATAAAAATTGGTTGAAATTCAGGTTCAACAGCTAAAAATATACAGCCTAACAACAACAATGAACAAAAACAGACAGCAAAAGTATGGACACCTGGGTGACTAAGGTGACCTAAAAAAGTGCTAATTTCAAACCACTTCTTAATATGTTTAAAGTTCATACTAATATAAGGTTAATTTACTGGAAATGGGCAGTCATGAAGAAACACACTATCACAATTGGGTTGATACAATTTCACAAATGGGTTGCATTCTAAAACAGCAACCAAATTAAGCAGTTACACCATGCCAACTGAAATACCACAATTAAGCTCTTGATATTTAGTGACTAGACATTAAAGATTTTATAATTAATATTATTTTCCAAGGGACTGCCTCATTGCAGATGCTTTCATGCAATTCATTTGGCTAATTGCTGCAAATGATAATTAGATTTATGTCCACATAAAAATGTTCTTTGTTTCAACTTAAGGCCACATTATGGCAATGCTATAAATACTTCAAATTTTCCCTCTAATTTGATGGACTTATTACTCTGTTGTACTCTCACACTATTAGTTTCAGCAAGACAAATATTTCTACAGGCTTTATTTTTCTTGCAATGTTAAATAATAATAGCATGCAAATGTGTGAATTAAATGGTTCTCTGTACCAAGGCTGTGCATCTACAATGTAAATATGTGTGTAAAGTATTCCATGACTCATAATCTATCATACACGATTCATTCAATGCCCTCATTACTTACAATTAAAACATATAAAATATACTCTCTGCCAATCTTTTTTTGTTACTAAGTGTTTTTACTGAAATCGGTGGCAGACAGTTTGTAATTGGTTTTTCACCAAATAAGACAATAAAAAAATCTTCGTACTAATGCCCTGAATAGCTTTTAGCTTTCCTCTGGAATTAAAATATTAATGTTGACTTGAGTAAAAGCTACTGTCCTACTAATCAACCTTGACCTCAAGATAAATGGAGATATTTTGGTACAAAGTCTTATCTGTGGACAAAACTGCACCTGTCTCTTAAAGCTACCATGGTCACAATCAAAAGTTAAATTTCTACAGTTTTCATGATATGGCTTAAATGCATCAAATTTACCAAAGTAAATTGAAGTTCATTTTACGAAAACTAATGCCAATCTCATGTTTTTAATGGCCGAGGCTGTTCTGCATACACTCTCTGTGCAAATAAAATAGAATGTCATTGGTTGATTGAATGATCTAATTCTATCATGCATTTTTAAAAGGGTATGTGATGTTTACTAAAAATTACTACTCGATTTACAAAGAGTCTTATCATCTAAAAGATAACTGAAAAGAATTAGTCTAGAATTTCTGAAATATATACATGACATCATATTTCTTACATAAACCCAGAAAAAAATCTTCAAATTTTCCTATTAAATTTCTGTGTACAATCATGAGAAAACTGTTAGCATAACTATTCTATGGATTCTAAACCAACAAGAATAGCTTGCCAGATAAGAAACCTGTCACATTGATATTGTGTGATTAAATTTTAAATTTTGAAATTTAGGCAACTTTACTAATGAGGCTGATGTAAAATTTAACATTAAAATCACATCATCTTATAATTATAACAAAAGGCCCACGGGCCACATTCCTCACCTGAGTAACCTTGGCCTATATTTAAAGATTTTCCCTGTATTTTTGCATGTAAAACTTTGATCCCCTATTGTGAACACATCCTACCCCCGGGGGCCATGATTTTAACAATCTGTACTATGTCAGGAAGCTGACATGTAAATTTGAACTTTTCTTGCTCATTGGTTCTCAAAAAGGAGATTTTTTAAATACTCTTCCTACATATTCACATGTAAAACTTAAATTACCTATTGTAGCCCCATCCTATCCCTGGGGGGCCATGATTTTAACAAATCTTTTCTGTTTTCTTTTCGTTTGTCACTGAAATAGTAAATCACAATTTCACAACAAAAAATTTCCCCTCCAAAATGGCAGCCAATATAACTTCAACAAATATGCCACTCACCGGTTAAATTCTGTACCATATAATACCATAATACACTTATAGTACACAATTCATAAAAATTACATCATCAAATTAGTTGGTGGAATGGTAATAGAGACATTCTGAGGAACTGCATGGACCCATGAAAAAACAATTGCCTTGATTGATTGCTGGTCATCAGAGGAAAAAAAACAAGTGATTTCTTAGGAATTTATTGTAACTTCTAGTTTATAGATTAGTTACATGAATGATTGATTAAATATTGTTTAACGTCCCGCTCGAGAATTTTTCACTCATATGGAGACGTCACCACTGCTGGTGAAGGGCTGTAAATTTAGGCCTATGCTCAGTGCTCATGGCCTTTGAGCAGGGAGGTATCTTTTACGTGCCACACCTGCTGGGACACGGGACCTCGGTTTTTGCAGTCTCATCCGAAGGAACGCCCCATTTAGTCGCCTCTTACGACAAGCAAGGGGTACTGAGGATCTATTCCAACAACCCGGATCAATGTACATTACATAAATGTACTATAATAATATAAAGTCATTTGAATGATAAATTCTGTGTGTATATACACACACACACACACACACACACACACACACACACACACACACACACACACACACACAATAAATTCATTAAAATATCAATGAAAATATTTTTCATTTACTTACTACATTTCTTTTATTTCATGCACCTATTGATTTGGAAATGCATACAAATTTAATGTGCAATAATGTACTGTGACCTATGTATAATTTGTATATTCTATGTAAATTCAAAGTTTTTTTTTTAAACCATTATGGGGCCAACTGAGCTATAATAAAAGAGGTGTTTAAAATTTCTTTTTTCAAAAACAAATGTGTTATATGCAAATAGTTTTCATTAGGTTACTGACATATATAATCATTATCATGTTCAAAATTGCTTAAAATATAAATTAATTTGCTATTGCTTCATAAAATAAATTTCTAATTAAAATTTTATCATCTTTTATGTATCTAATATCAGAGTGCAGTTGCAATCATACATAAAATCTTGGATCGAAAAACTAAAAATCTGTTTGGCTATTTCCAATAAATAAAAATGAAAAGTAAGATGTGTTTGTGAAACACTGATGCTCCCATATGGCAGCAAAGTTGATAATGGCCAAGACCAAATTTTTCAAAAATAGGTCAAACTCCAAAGTGAAGGTCATGAGATAAAAAACTATGGTATCCAAAGAAAGTCTTGTGACAAGGAATACATGCATGAAATATGTAAGCTCTAGCACAGACTACTCAAATGTTATGGCCAAGGTTAAAGTTTTTGAAGACAAACACGGACATTCCAACCTCTATATTCCCCTCGATCTCCAATTATATATGAGGGCATAAAAATCGCACCGATACTGCATATGCCTTGGTATATGCACACCATATGTTTAATTATTACATCCACTGACCCACATTGGAGGTTGATCCATAAAATAGTTGCTTTGCTTTTAATAACTAAGTTAGTCATTACTATTTAAGTATTTTTGTACGTGCTTTCTTTTTTGTACCATACCTTTTTATCCAAGGTGACAGGTTCTTGTTGATTGTCTAATAGAATGTCTTTACATAAATGTAACAACAACCACTACCCAGTCTTTGCCTAAAAGACTTTTTTTTCATTCTATATGTTGTCATACGTGTGATTTATAATGTATATCTTTATTCGTCCCTTGGGAATCCAGGTTAGAATACGTCCTCAGTACCAATTGCTTGTCATAAGAGGTGACTAAATGGGGTGGTCCTTCAGATGAGACCGCAAAAATTAAGGCCCCATGTAACTGCAGGTGTGGCATGATAAAGATCCCTCCTTGCCCTAAGGCAGAAAGTGCTGAGCATAGCCCAAAATTTTGCAGCCCTTCGGTGTTGTGAATATAAGTGACAAATTCTTGAGCAAGACATTAAACAATATACAGCCAACCTATATCTTTCGTCAATCTCTGTCTTTGTAAACAGGCTGGATTTTTTTAACGTGTCCTGGAATATACAAATTGTACCTTTATTTTAACAACACTCAGATCGAATGTGCAAATATAACAAAATAGATATGAACGTTTGATTTTCAGTTTAAATCAATTTAATAAAACACAGAATCAATAATTATGCAAGTCGAATAAATATCATTCCATGACAATACAATTTTTGCACATCTGTCTTTTATTTCCAAAGTAAAAAAAATTATTGTTTGTTTATTCCAACATGTTTTGTTACCAGCCTTCATAAATCATTGAATTAATTAGTAAAGTTTTCATTTCTTTAATGATTTGTTTTTATGTATTTACTGATAATTAAAAAGGTGCAATGTACCATGTCGTACATGAATAATCATTTTAAAATGGATAATTATCATTTCTTTCAACCTTTTTTTAATACCAAGAATATTATTCTTATATTGTAATTATTTAATGTTTTAATCATTCCCAGGAAGAACTGAATAATGGCCCCCCCCCCCCCCCCCCCCCCCAACAAAATCAAAGCATTTCATGTGGATCGTTACTCATTCAAAGTTTTTGTGCAAACCATTTAGCATTCTGTGCAAAACGTTCAATGTTCAGCGCACACCGTTCAGTGTTCTATCATTTTGTAGCATTCCATGTAAGTGGTTTAGTAGCATGTTTCAGGGTCTGTTTTGTGATCATATCAACATGTACAATATTTGTTTGCTGATGATCATAATAATCATAAAAGACAATTATTTCTTTTGATTCTGCCGATGGCTACCACAAAAATATATTGTATTTCATTCATCATTCCATATATTATATTATACTCATCTTGCATAACTGACATACCTTTTTCATATCAATTGGATTTGTATTTTAAAAAATATTGCTGAGGAAAACACAAAGTTTATATATAGAATTCTATTTTAAGTAAATAGAGCATTGGGTATAAAATAAAGTCTTATTCACACACCTGATGACGGATAAAGAAATGTTTCAAACAGGTACACTGGGACTTCCATGACATTGTTTCACAAGCATAACAAGTTACCTACCTGGATTTTTTTTTTTTTTTTGTGTGCCATGGGATAATTCTAAACAATACATGAATAGAAGAAAATCAAAACAAAATTTAGGTCTGATTTTTACTGATGCATCTATGAACTCATCATTTGTGCCTCATTTTCCACATCCAGGACACAGATTCTTACATTAGTGACAACCTTTACGTCACTGAGGGAGTTAGGACCAAGACTAATTCCCTTGGCTTCTGTATACTGTAAAATAGTTCAATTCATATGGAATTTAAAAACCATCAATCTCCTATATTGGTAATTCATGTGTTACTGCAAAAATGGTTTTCATGACAACTATAGCTTTCAGATTTAATTATGATTTTACGACACACTGATAAAAATTCACAAACTGACAATTTAATGTTTTAATTCAAAATCTGTGCAATTTCTTCATGAAATTTATTCATATAGGAAGTCGTACATTCCCCAGAGCATCTCTGTTTTCAACAGATAGAGACAACCAAAAATTTTATTGCCAAGACATCAAACAAATTTCACAGCAGAGAAACTGATTAGGCTTCATGTAATTTTCATTTAACAAAGAAGTTTCTTTTGCTGATATAAAAGATATGTCTGTATCTGTCAATTATCTTGCAACATTGAACACTCATGCAATTAAAACTGGAACAAACAAAAAAATGCATCATTTTCATCTTCATTAAAATCAATCTCTAAAATGTTGTTTTGCAAGGACACTTTGTCCAGTTTCTAAAAATTGCCTTTTAGCATTGTTCATTGTTGTGAAAGAAAGAAAAAAGAGAACAAAATCCATGATGAAGCACTTGCAGATTGGAACTATATAATCTTTTCAGGCAAATTCATTGACAAATGAAAAAGGAAAAGATGGACAACTGATACTTTTATGATTAATTTGAATGCCGAAAAAAGGGGAAATTATGTAACCTTTTTCCTTTTTTTTTTTTTTGTGTGTTGAATTTTGCAAAATCATGTACTAGGATGTCTACAAGTGCAGATATTAGGAGGTCGACTCTCATCATGTATTAAGATAAAAAATAATTTAAATTTCATACAATTAAGCATGATCAGTCAGAAGGTCTCGCATTCTACCACTAGGGACTTCTTGCAAATTTTCTGATTCATGCAAAGCACACAATTTAGCATACTACTGGAATCTTTAAAATTCATGTACCAGCTTATAATTTGAACGTCTTTACAAAACCATTATTAAATGAGAGTTTCTCTGCTTGACTTTGACATTTAGGGGATATAGACTGCTGGTCATTTCTGTTAGTTTGGAAATGTCAGTATATACAAATCTGACAAAATTGTCTATTACCATGAAATGCAATATTTCATTTAATAAAAAAATCACAGGATGTTCATTATGGGCACCATATACACAAGGTTTATCATATACTATTTTACACAATGTTAATTAGACCCACCATCCCAGACAACATAAAAACATAAATTAATAACAACTTATGTAGTCCTGGTTTTAAAGGGTGTTTATTAAGTCTTGTGAAGTTTTTGTGGAAATGCTAAGTAAAAAACCGAGCATTTAATGAAAACTGATGCCTTTTAGAAGAAAGGAAATAGAATATTATCGATTCTAAAATGACATACTATACCTAGTAATTATTTTCTTCATCGCTATTTCATCTTCAGTACTAGATGAAGATATATTACGTGGATCATCCCCTAAATCAGTGTAGAAAAAAAAGGAAGATATATTGTGCTCATAGGTCAACATGCTGGACTGAAATAATGACCAAATATGTACCATTAATTAAACCTTGTTGGTTTATTAGTCTGTGTTCTAGATTAATTAAAGATGATTGATTCAGGTGGAGGAAAACTTGGCTATGTTGAGGCTTGTGAAACATTAATGTTTTCATGTGCAGTATATTTTCATTCACAAAAGCTAGGAGACACATTAACTATTCAGCATATAAAGAGGGGGGGGGGGGATGCTTCTATCAACCAAGACACTCAAAAATGACAACAAATTAGCATTATCGTTGGATCAGAAATTTACAAACCTCAGCTTACTAGTAAGGCGCTCTAACCACTGCCCACAACTTGCAAAAATACCTATTGATGGATTGAAATTTCATTTTCTAAACTTCTAATATTCTTAGATGTAGTCCATAACAAAAAAAACAAACAAACAAAACAGAACAAAAAAAAATGCATGCTTATAACCTTCAAACACACTGTAGTCACCCACATGATTTCCGCATCCCTGCCCGTGTTTAAGAGAGCCCTAAAACTCACTTGTTCCTAAAATTTTATTCAGACTGATTTTACTACATGTAATATCTAGCACTGTGTTTAACAATTTTAAACTGTTTTAGATTATAGTGTAATTTATGGACTCATTTAATCTTACTTATCTAAAATTAAAAAAAATAAATTCAGTTTTATATATATTTGGTATTTTTTATATGATATGGCATTTTATTATGATGTAAAGTACTTTTGAACGTGTTTTATACATTAAAAAAGTGCTCAAGAAATTTGGTACATAATAATAATGATTTGGAGACTGTGCGAGACTGATGGGGCACTGCAGAATATAATTTTATACAGTCCCCCTATCGTTCTATCCACTCTTCATAATTAAAAAGCCAATTACAACTCTCTGCAAACTAAATTTATATAATATAAAATACTGCGTGTAGCATAGTATATAACTTAAGCATTTAACTTTGATCATCAAATACATGTACTTACAATTACCACAATGTAAAGATACATAAAATAAAAATTTAGATGCATGGATATGTATAAATTTTTAACTTTAGTTTGATTTCAAGCATAATGAAAAACATTTAAAAAAAAACCAAAAAACACAGGGTGATCAAAGCCTGCGAAGCTCACCTGATCAAAGGCAACCAAAGGAAAGTGCTTAGACTCATGAAATATTAAATACTCCTATAAAATACAATGATGTGTCCCATGATCATATTCTCTTTTTCTTAATACATTTGTGATTTGTGATACATTCTTAATACATTTTGTGATTTGATTGATTGATTATATTGTTAATGTCCTGTTCGAGATTTTTTCACTCATATGGAGATGACACCATTGCTGGTGAAGGGCTGCAAAATTTAGGCCTATGCTTGGTGCTTATGGCCTTCGAGCAGGGAGGGATCTCAACGTGCCACACCTGCTGTGACACGGGGCCTCTGTTTTTTACAGTCTCATCTGAGTGACCGCCCCATTTAAGTCGCCTTGTACAAAAAGCAAAGGGTAATGAGGCTCTATTCTAACAACCCAGATCCCCATGGGGCTTTCGATATAATAAAAGTATGTCATTTAAGTAATATGATGTTTGTATATGGAATGAATATACAACATGGAAAGATTAATGTGATGTTATATGTAATAAATGATATACACATTATATCTACATTTCCAATGATGTTACCTTTGATATATTAACCAATTGAAATGATAGCTATTTCCCCATAAATATGAACAATGTGCATATTAATTTTGATATAAATATCATATGACTATTTTAATGGCTAGAAATACTCTGGACAAATATGAAAGTATAATGTAAATATAAAAAAATAAATTTCATTTTTGAAAATACATGTGGGTTTAAACAGTGATACTTCATGCCAGCATACTTTTCATGAAGTGTCAGTATGCTGGCATGAAGCAACACAGTTCATGCCCTCAGGTATTTTCAAAATTGAATTTTATTTCTTAAACATCTACACATCATGTACTCTATATACTACTATAAGTATATTGAAATAAATTACATTTATTGTACAAATACAAGCAATATATGATGCATATCATATACTGCTTTATTTCTGGTAAATGTAGGTCAAATGCAAGATCTGTATCAAGAATGGCTGTGTGCATTCTCTCCCACAGGTACACTGTACATGCAAGTTTTAACCACATAGAGAATGGGCCTGTTACAGAAATTATAATCTGGGATTATAGGTCAGATGCAACATCCCAGTCAATGACTGATTGTATACGTCAATAAATGCATCGCCCATGCAAGTTCAAATTTGGTATGGTAAATAATGTCTTTGAAATGGGCCATTCAAAAGCTTACACTCACCTGGCTGTGACAATGACAGATAGCTTCCAGACATTTGTCCCATTGAAAATATCTTGCCATATAATTATTCAATTAACTTTCTCTCAAGATTAGTCAAAAGATAATTTATAAAAGTTACTCATGTACACGTGATACGCTTAGTAAATATTATTAATGTAATGTGTATAGGCTATGTAATTCATTTATTTAGCGATTTCAGAAAAAAAACCTGTTGGTTTGTAGTGTGCATCCTTAAAATGTTGCACTCTGAACCAAGTAAGGGTTGTGGCTAATGAGATATCTCATATGTCATTCTCATCTGGGCAGCTATATGGTTCATATAATCAAATTCTAGCCATGAACAAAGTGAAAACTTATAATTAACTTTATCAAGGTCATAAAATAAAATTTCTATTTATTTTGTAGGATACTGACAGGGCACCTGAGAAAATGAACAGATGCAAATGAAAATCTTACACTAAACACATCTATAGCTGTACAGATCCTAATACCTGCCAGGACTCTTTTAATTCTCTTCTTTGACATAACTTCTAATTGTTCTACGCATTTCTCCTTCAGCTCTTCAATGGTCATCTCTGTCAACATAGAATCTGACTGAAATACACACAAGTCCGAGCAGGAGTTACTCCTCTTTATTAGATTTTTCTCCTGTGTTACCAAAAAAAAAGAGAAGAGAAAACCTCCTCCAAAAATACCCCACACAGCAGTTAATTCTTAAACTCAAATTCTACACACACATACACACATGTACAAGTTTCTCACAAATTATGAACCTAATCCTTTCACTTGTTTATGCATTGCGGCTTTTTCATCTAGCTATAAACTGAAAAAACATATGTTACCTTTGAAATTAATAGTGGTATTAAACCTCTTTTTTAGTGCAAGTCTTTTTGCCACATTGTAAGCACTCATTGATTCAACACAATAAATAAAATCAGTCCCTATGGAATGTATACAGGAATACATTTGAAATATCAAGATGATTTATTTATCATCCCATGAAGAATCTTATTTTATTTGAGGAAGTAGGGGAACCTGTTGAGGTATATTTATATTTGAAAGGGCATTTTTTTCTCTCAAACAGAATGAAATTCTTCCATGTGACATTTATCAAAATATTTACACATTTTTCTCAAGTTTATAATACAAATGCAAATTTGATATATAAACATATGTTCTTGAAATTTAGGATTTCCGGCAAAATTTTCCAGTTTCAAACCTACGTTTACCTCTGAAATTGACCTCCAACTAAACTATGCCTTTCCTCTTGAAACAGCTGTTCTTTGGAGAAAACCACAAGACACTCTTTGTAAAAATAATTTGTAAACCAGGATGAAGTTCAATTATGATTGAGACTCTGGTTTGAAGATGTTTTTACTTAAGATATATTTATTTTTCTTCAACCTGAAGATTTTAAGGCCCTTAAGATTATCAGTTTCAAAGGAATCTGTTTTAATCATCAAAACAATTTTACACCACTTCCTCTTTATACTTTTAACGATGTTTAAGTTTTAAAATTCATCACACTTCAAACATTCAATTCACTACATCAGTGGAAAATGGCGGGACTGCAGTGAACTTCAATCAGATATAAAGAGATGACGCAAAGATCGCCACGGTGTAATATAATATGCTGGATCAATCAGGACTTATTTCAAGTACTTTGTCTACAACATTAATTTACAATTCTTACAACTTTCATTACAAGTCTTCAAGTTCAGAAATGAAGTTTTCAAAAATCTTCTTTTGAAAAAAAAAATCAAACTTCTTTTGGTAGAAAAGCTGATTTTTAAGTTTGATAAAGTTTGAGAAGGATTGATCCTAAAATAAAATCTGGGGCAACTCATGAACATGATGTTATCAATTGAATGATACACAACTGATCACTGAATGGACATCAGTAAAACACAGAAAATGGGAGAAAAATAAATGACACAAAATCTTGTTTATACAAATGTGCATTTTATTTATTTTTGTCATTAGTTTGTATGGGTCAGTAGTGCAGGTATCTTGTGGTCAAAAAGTAATGCATGTGTTTTATTTTTTGTCTCCATTGTTATGGTCAAAAACAAAAGGCAGGTAGTGGACATATCTTTTTTTTATGTACAAACTTGCTGTTTGAAATAATGCATGTATTTATGACATCCTGCCTGAACTTGTATACGCTTAATGTCTCTTTGACACCAGTATTTAATGACCACTATACATCATGAGGTCCACAAAATAGAACAAGATCATATGACAGGTCACACATGAACAAAATATAATTGCCATTTTTCAAATGACCACTTGCTGTTAGTCATAATAATAAATATTTGTATAAACACAAAAATAAAGTGTGTGGTTGATATAAAACATCTTACATATTCTACATTCAGCAGTCAATTCCCCATGAAAATTCTTCTATATCTATGTTATTCCAGGCTTTTACTAAATGCCAATATCTATCCTTGAATGACGTTCAGTTTGAGGTAATCAGTCGCAGTAAAGAATGCAAAGGGAGACAATGGCTAAATATGATGTGATAGATTGCTCCAAATTTCTTTTTCAAAAACACCCAATACATATCAAATGGCCTAGAAATTAAACTGTAGTTTTTTTTCTAAGAAAATCATTGTCTTTGAATTCCATACAAATGTCCTTGAAAGATAATACTGCACTCTAGCACCTAACCATTATCTATTAGTTAACTAACTCTTCTTTTTTTTAACAATTTAAGAAGAAAAAAATCATCATTTTGAATGCATCAGCATATAAATGACACAAGAAATGTATCTTAGGACCTAGTAATATCCACTGCTGGTCTGTCATAAAGTTGTTGTATCAGAATCTTCAGTTTTATAGACATCTTCTTAAAGCTGCCATGACTTCTCAAGAATTACTCAATCGCATGGAATGGAATAACTTCAACCAGTAAAAAGTCATCATGATTGTACTGAGTTTTGGATTGCTAAAAATGGTAACAAAACTTCTTTGGGACAACTAGTAGAACATTTGTACCAAGTATAGTGAGTCTGGAGAAGTCTGAAATGTAATTGTTTATATATGTTGACACTAACAGATGGACATCAGTTGATGACAATAGTTCACACTGGCCTTTGGGTGGGTGAGCTATAAAGGATTACTCCAGGGCTTTCACTCTTTCAATCAACAAAGATGTTGGCAGGAAATGGATCACTGTTTGTGATAGTATGTCTTCAAATATGAATAGAGGCTCCTTAAAAGCCTAAATTGCTCACCTGGATCCAATGACTTATAATCAAGTTAAATGAAAGGTTTAACATGCAATAGTTCCAAACTAGTTTTTGTTTCACTTGATCAATAGCCATTGTGTTCATATTGGAATTTAACATCTCTTAAGAACCTTCACGGAACATTTTGTTTAAAATATGGTGACAAACTCTCACACACTGTCTCACATTAATCATACTGGAAAGTAACAATAAATTCCATCGTTTTGAGGAACATTTGTAAAATGCACTGTGACTTGGAATGCAACTGTTCTAGAAAAAAACTGAAATGTAATTATCAATGGACAATGCCAAAGAAACCTATGACTCAGATGCAGTGATACGACAATTGTTCACATCCAAAGTTGCATCATCCATGAACCACATAAAACCACATTTACTGAGGAATAGACAAGCTGCAAAAAACTGGTCACTCATCCAGAGAAAAACTAGTCACTCATCCAGAAATTATGGATCAGATGCAGTATCTGGATAAAGAATGGTCATGTGCATCCATGTTTGAACTAAAGAGAAGATCCATCTACTGAAGAATAGATGTGCTGCAAAAACTATCACTTGGTCATTTCATGTCCAGTTTGGTTGACCCTGACATCCATAAGATCTTCCTCATCCAATGTCGAGTCTGTGTGTGAAGTATGGCAACTCCAGTTGAAAATGGAATTCACTTTTTGCCCAGAAACCAATTTGTCCAAGGACACACAATTCAATTTCAATATACCTCTCCAAATATGTTGCAGAATATATATTTAAATCCCAGTCACTTTTTTTTTCATCTACATGACAATGTCCCTACATCGTGGTGCATCTCTAAATGAGCTGAATATGTTATTCCCATAACTGTCACCAAATCAAACTTCACAAAATGATACTGAAAAACATTTCAGCAGTAGTGTACATTGTGTAGGTGAATTTTGATCGAAGGATAGTGTGTATCTGTTCACCTGGCTAAAGAGTAAAAATGAGAGATTTTGTCATTTCACAGGTTCAAGGCTGAGCTACAATGTGTATAGTTTAGAGCAACATACTATGACTCTTTAAAAAATCTTAAAAGAATGGTATTTATTCATTACACATACATATACAGCAGCTCCTTCATGAGAATAGTATCAGTTATGCATAATTTGGTTTAACTTTATATGGGAGGAGGGGGGGGGGAGAGAGAGAGAGAGAGAGAGAGAGAGAGAGAGAGAGAGAGAGAGAGAGAGAGAGAGAGAGAGAGAGAGAGAGAGAGAGAGAGAGAGAGAGAGAGAGATAAAATATCAATCAATCAATCAAAAAGAGAATACAAGTTATCAAAATATCTGACTTCTTCAAAACAGTCTGATACCATTTTTGGGGGGGGGGGGGGGGGGGGGGGGGGGTCGGGTCGTTACTTATAGGTACAAGTTTTAAAACCAGAGGCCCACAATGCTCACATGAGTAATTGAAAGGAGTAGATTTGTGGTATCCCCTTCCCCTTTTCTGTTGTATACCATTAATTTGGAGATTGCCTTATCATAAGGATCAACAAAAGGATACCTAATTTAAAAAATTGAACTTTCCTTCTTCAGAAAAAATTATATCTTTTACTTTTCTCTATTTTGCTAAACTTTGGAACTTACTGTGACCCTTAAACAGTCCCAAGGGCCATGATTTGGACAAATTGGAAATAATGTATAAATAAATTGACTACTATGTTTGGTGATTAATGGCCCATCTGTTCTGAAGTTTTAAATAATCCCACCTTATTTTTACATTATATCCTCTTTAAAAAGGGTGTGGTCCTTCAATTTAAATAAATCCCTTTCATCAAAGGCTACTTGCTGCCATGTTTGGCTGAAATTGGGCACAGTAGTTCTTGAAAAGATTTTTTAAATTAAACATTCAGTTTCTCATAATTCTCAATTATCTCCATTTTGAAGGGAGTGATGTTTTGTTTGAACAAACTTAAATACCTAATGATGCTTTGTGCCAAATGTGGTCCTTCAGAACAAGATTTTTAAAATGTAATATAAAATTTTTCATAATTCTCAATCATCTCCACTTCGATGTGTGTAGCCCTTCATTTGAAGGTACTCAAAACTTCATCTCCAAGAGATGCTTTGTGCCAAGTTTGGTTGAATTTGGATGAGCAGTTTCTGATATGTTAATTATGTGAAAAATTAATGGCAATGACACAGAAAATCTTTATCAAGAAAGCTTACTTGAGCCTTCGGCTAAGGTGAGCTAAAAAGCGAGTGAATAAAACTCTTGCTTTGGACATTCTGAATTCCTCCAATTTATGGTAAAATTCATTGTGATTTTTCACATACAAGAAGAACATAATTCATCAGACATGATAATTGGATTCCAGTCTTCCTTTTTCAGTGTGGACCATCATCAATTTTCTTTACACTGACCAATATAAAAACAAGGAATTGACCATTTTTTCTTTCAGACCTCCTCAGTAATGAGATTTTAACTAACATAAAAGCCTTCCCCTGAACCCACTTGAAATGCATACACCGAGGATAATATAAGATTAAGAGACGAGTTAAGTTTTATCCTATAACTTTTACAAATGATACGTATGCATTTTCACTAACTCTGTGGCCATCACTGATCAATATCTTAAATAGCCCCGCATGGACATCCAGGAGGACTGGGTTGAATGTTGTAAACTTTGCATGTCAAATGACAATGGCCGTTCAGCTCAAAACCAAGTTGAAAAGCTGCATATTATATTCTGTCATGCAGTAATGAGGAAGCTTCAAACCAATTTTGTACCAAAAAGGTCAATATTTCAGCAAGTATTTGTAATGGCCAAAAAAATTCAGACATTTGATTTTTATCAAAAACAGTGTGCCTTTGAGACCATCACTTTGAAGTCTGTTCCTTTTTTCACTAAATTATGTGTAAATTTGAAAATATATAGCATCCTTCATTGTTGTGTTTTAATGCTATACAAAGGTTTAAAATTTCTAAAGGTTGCAGACAGACAACTAGTTCATTAGACTGTTAAAATTTCAAGATCACAAAGGCACAAGTAACAATAGCACTGTAACATCTACTATACATTTTGAAAGCTTACATTTTGATTAAGCTTTTGTAAAGTAACAAATCTGAACTAAAAGCAAGTCCGATATCAATTATGTATACATGTATGTTGTTACCTTAAATCAACAAAATGAACTTGTAAAATGTAATTTCGAACCATTCTTAAAAAGGCTATCTTTTTCTCTTCTCTCACCTATTACCTTGAGAATATCTCTCTCCTATTACCTTGAGAATATCTGGGATATGTCTTTTTAAGGTGGCTCCTCTCAAGCTGTGAAACATCTGTCCTACCATCTCCTGTCTGTTGTTAAGGTAGGTTCCAATGGAAAATAATTCCTTCTCTAAGTCAAGATCTGAGTCCTCATCTTCACTTTTATAAGACTTTTTCTGTAATGAGAGGGATGGAACATGAACTAATATTCTAATTGATTAATATTCTAATTAATTAACCCTAAGAAAACTACATGCTAAGAAGTTCATATTATGACATTACGTCACTCTCTAATGTTTCAATCTTTGGTTATAATGATAACTGATGGATTCAAATCTCTCATCTGAAAAACTTCCAAATCTAACAGTGACTAATAATTATACCAGAAGTATGTCAAAAGTGCATGTATTAAAGGATGTTAAAAATTCAGAGTGATTTCAAATGTAGTGTTTTCATATCAAAATGGTCATTGTGCACCAGCGGTATATTGGTAAGTCTTACTCTATTGTTTTATTAGACTCGGAGCACAGACGGTATTCTAAAATGTATTTGGTCAATTGTACAAATGACCACACAATCCTTGATTTAGTACCTGTCCAGCATGTACATATTACATAATAACAAAGACACCATGTAGTCTTAAGAAACACTTATTTTCAGTGAGTGCATGCACTTTTAGTCTTCATATCTCTGTAATAGAACATATTATATCATGAAAACAGTACCAAGTGTAATGTTTAAGATATGCACTATATGTCATAAATTGTATGATTCAACAGTGGCATTCAGCAAATTGCATTCTTACCAAATACAGAACATGAAAGAAGCCTAGTTGCTGAAAATTATCTTCAACAAATATTGCTAGTCTTTACAGAAAAAGAAGTTCTGCTCTTAAAACCACCATATCTTTTGAAATTAGTGCATATCTACTCAAACATGTCAAAAGAACATTTGTTTTATGGTCTGCAAAGCCTACTGTATCTAGAAAGTGACAGCATGTTGGAGAGCTCAACTGATAGAATTCATTGTTTTTAATCATCCTGTTTAACACTTTTCTTGGATTTGAAGTTTGAAAAATTCAAAAGGCTGGTGAGGAAACATGATAGCCATTGGGTGAAAAGAAGGTCAAGTATTCTTAATGTGCCACTTGCTGTCCATGTTTACTGACCAACTTTAAAAAATAAAAAAAAAGCATAGATGCCTGACCTGTCTTTTATTTTCTTAAATACTGTATGTTAAGAGTGATATGGACTCATTTGCAGTGAGCACTGACATACAATAGAGGTCTCATCCCTATCATGTCAGCAAACTCAATGCCCATGTATAAAAATCTGATTAATTCTTGAAACCCAAAGTGATACATAGAAGGCTTAATTTGTCTTTTTAATCTCCTATCAAAGTACAAAAAAGAAACTCTAATGAGAAAATAAAAAAACATAAATCTTATTATCTTAAATTCCAAGAGATTGATGAGCAGTTTCCATGTTAATTAAAATCTTTTCCATTTTCTGAATTTGAAAAAAAAAATAATGCTCATGCAAGCAAAAATGTGTGACTTGCACTTGGAAATGCTGTCAAAAAGAATAATCATGTAAAAGTTTATTTGAAAATTTGTTGTCATGGACATGAAAGGAACATCTGTTCTGTGAGATCAAGAAATTTTATCAGCATTCAAACAAAGCACAAAATTTGACAGCAGAGTGAAAACAATGCATTAGAGGGTTTATTTCAAATTTCCAACATCAATTAAATAGATTGAACAGCAACAATACTCTAAATTCAATTAAATAAATTCTTATAAAAACAAAATTGATATTGTTATAGAAATGGGAGAATATTTTTTATTCTTCTTCTTTTTTTTTTTTTTTTTTTTTTAAATTTTGAGCTGCCGAATATAACAATTTCTGCATGCAGGGTGCAAATTAGAGAATATTGATGAAATAATAAATCTTCAAGTTCTCTCAGTCCAGAAGGATGGATATTAAAAAAAATTCTGCAAAAACCGTCCAAGTTATTGATTAAATTTTATGCCACAACAGACCGTCAAAAACAATTTAATCGTCTTGGATAAAGAACATAATTTGTCTTTGGCCTTTCTGATCTAAGGCATCATAGATGGTTATTTCCATCACTAGTCACAAAAAACATTAATTTGATAATTCTTCTCTGCTTAAAATTTTATTTTATTTTTTTTTATCTTTACCTAGGCAAACTTTTCTGTGCGGGTACTATATATATCTGATGTTTCAAAAAAAAAAAAAAAAAGCATCCTTAAAAAGATGAAAAACAATCATAGCTGTATTTACAAATGAAGAAATAATTGAAATTTTTTTTCTTCAAAAATATGTCTCGACGAAATCAGACAGAAAAGTAGGGACCATGACGTCAATTAAAACAAATGATGATGTACATCAATCTGCCTTGACAAATGACAGCAGACGTATTCTAATCGAGGGACTAGTACTCAGCAGGGACCCACACAAATAGTTAAATAAATTTTAAAGATAATTCAAAATGATAGGTCTTTGAGGAGAATGTTTTGAATATTTCAGTTGCATGTCAGTCCCTTGTCTGGGTGATGTCTGAAAATCTGGCACACATGTCTTTGATTTGAACATTTCCATTAACTTGCCCACCATTAGTCAATCCAATACCGTAGATCAGCTGCCTAATGCTGCTCAATCAGTGTTTCAGGGATGCACTTTGGATATAGAAACACAAGATAAATATATATGGTACGATGTATATTTATTACCATATGTGAGACTCCAATTCAGAGGGTGTTATGACTGTAATGTTTTAAATGGAATGGAAATGCCCCATATTGCCAGTCATTATTATTTTTTTTTTTTTTATCTTTATTTTTTTTTATTTTTTTTTTTTAGGAAAGGGGGGGGGGGGGGGGAGAGAGACTGCAGATATGTCAGGAATAGTATAGCAATGCACCCTACAAAACAGAATTTTTAAAAATTTATTTCCTACATTATTGAACCAGTGTGGTTGTGTAACATAAAATGATTAGGTGAATGGGAAGGGAATTAAAAGGTTCCATTTTCACAAGAGGATACTCTGGGTATGTGTCTACATTTGCATGCCATGCCACTCCCACTTCTTCCTCAACACACACTATCACATTACTCTATCAGATCCAACTCCCTTTAAATAACCTCTTACAAGAATGAAAATTATATTCTAAAGAATAAGATGTATGAATGAAGCACTTTAAATAAGATTAGGTAAATTAGACAGATTTCCTTATTTGGATGTGTAGTGTAACTTCCTTATTAACAATCAGCTAACTTCAACATGCTATTTCTAACTTCTACCATTACAATAACACTTTATTTTTCTATAAATAGACCTCATAACTGTTACTAGCTCAAAGAAACTATTAAATACAAGAATATACCTCACAGAATGAAACATTTGCTTAAAAAATTCTCTCACCAAAAATACTCCGAATGACTTAATCAGAATGCATAAAAAGGCCACAAATCTTGTAGCTGCCAATACATCATTATAACTATGTTCCTTAGATTACATTTTCTTACGACTTTCTGAAGTGTGACCTGGAACAGGCCCTGTTTATTTGATTCCTTTATTATAATGTTAATGGTCAATATTTTATTTGCTGTCTATAAGAAAACATGAAAATCTGATAGGTGGAACTTGAAATATTTATGTCTATGGGAAGTGGTCAAGGTTGTCATTTTTGCCCTGGGTTTTTGTCATTTTATAATTGTTTTATAATGTATCTGTCATACTTTTATTCAAGTAAGGCCTTATTTTGGAACACAATGACAAATACCTTTTTAGTGGACTGGTGTTTTTTCTTCTTTTGTGAACTTTTCTTTCGTTTGGAAGAGGTTAGGAGGGGATCAGGCTCCATCTGTGTGGAGTCCGCCACCATTTTCTTGGCACTCATTCTTCTGAAAGACAGGGGGAAAAAAACTCAAAATTTAAAATTAGTGTTTTAAAATCATACACTTCAAATTATAAAAAGGTAGCCTTGACCAATCTACATATATAAACCATGATCAGCTATGGGCATGATCATTAACAGATAGGTGGTCTCCAGTATCAAGTTTTATAAATAGCAAACTGTGTGTGTTGTGAAGATTCTTATGGTAATTCAAACTGAAAACAAAAACTTTTGTCACAACAAACCTTCAACAAGCTTAACACCCATTTCCTTCAAAAATGACATGAAATCTGGATTTTTAAAAATTGTCCACCATAATGTTTCTAATGCAAACCAAGTCATTTCATATACATTCAATGGACCCATTTTAATGGGTTCAGTTTAAAATTTTATTCTCAACCTCACCCAAAGCTTATTATGTGCTTAAGTTTTCACCAATGTTATTAAACTGAGTACTAGCCAGATACTTTCAATCAAAGTAGGCAATGTTTTATGATACACAATAATACAAAAAAAATTTTTTTTTTTTTTTTCAGAGTTAAAAAAAATCACCAATTTATGTTCTGCATACCATCCACATTGTAAGGACCTAGAGTGAACTTTATAATATTTATTGATTTCTTTATCAGACAAACAAAGATCGTAAATTTTTGATTCCATAAATTCAATTTGTGCCTGTAGGGAAATTATATTTTCATAATACAATTCAGATATGAATTAATTTTTGTTAGAAGTTAATTATTGATTTTCATCAACTTGCAGGCCTTTAAGCTTTGGCAAACAGAGGATTGTTTCAATAATTATTTTCAAAGCATTTTTGAAAACATCTAATCTCTTATTTCCATTAATTGATTAAGGTCCTTTATGAAAGAATTTGACAAGCCCATATTTGATATTATCATTTCCTCTCCGAATTTTGAATTTTTGATTCCAGTTAAAAATAAAAAAACCATGAAAGCTTTTGATATGCAAACAAGATACACTGTTGCCACGGCAATTACTAGAAGTCTAATTTTAAAAAGCTTTTAGACAAAAGCCATGACATTTGTTTCAAAAGAAGAGTCAACTATCCAGGGAGCCCTGAGCCCAAGTGAGAAATAAGCCCCTCTGCTTTTTCAATAGATTCATTATTTGTCTTAGGGCAACAAAATATTCCATTTAAAAAATTATTATCAAATAAAAGTCTGTCCCAACAGGAATTGAACTGGCTTTCAATGATGTACCACTGGAGTGTTACACAAATTTGAAAGGTCATGTTACTGCTGCGGTCAGGGGATTGATTGGCACTAGTGATAAAATTACAAAAAAACATTCCCTGTAAAAAATTCCCCAGTGGGGCAGTCTGTAAGGCTTTTTGATCAATTTCAAGTCAAATTCAATACAAGGTCAATTTTATCATCTGAATCTTCAAACACAGTCTGTTTTATGATCTTTATCTAACAGCATTCATTTCATTTTATCTCCAGTATGAAAGTTCATTTTTCATAGAGAAAATGAGCATGTTTCAACAGAACCTGATCAGGAATACTGGAAGAACTTCAAGACTGACAATTCTTAAGCTGACATCTTGCAAACTAGAAATTTTCCTTCACATTTTATTTCTGCTGTCTGTCCTATCTAGTTTTCTTGGGGCAAAATTAAAACAAGAACTCGTCTTAACTAGAATGCCAGACAACAAAGATAGCAAAAGGTCTCCTGAGTAACTCAGATGACCTGAAATAAGTATTTTGTTTAATGACTTAAGTATATTTCATAGTAAGAGGATCTCGTGAAGACCCGGGTTAGAATAGGTGCTCAGTGCTCCTTGCTTGTCATAACAGGTGGCTAAATGGGATGGTCCTTCAAATGAGACCCTAAAAACCAAGGTCCCGTGTCACAGCAGGTGTGGCACAATAAAGATCCCTTTCTGTTCAAAGGCCATAATGCCGAGCATAGGCCCAAATTTTGCAGCCTTTCATCGGCAATGGTGACATCTCCATATGAGTGAAAAGTTCTTGAGCGGGACATTAAACAATAAATAATCAATCAATCAATCAATCATAGTAAGACAAGGTCCATGGACCATATCACTCACCTGGACAGGTCATTTTATTTGATAACAAGCAACCTTTGAGATATATGTAACCTTTCAATCCCCCTCTGTTACAAAGTTATGAACCATAGGCTATGTAGATGAGAGGACAGAAAATATATAGACGGATGGATAGACAGATCACAGCTCTGGTGATCCTATGCACCACCCAAACTATGTGTGTAGGGGCTATAACTATGCATCTATTCTCTGTGTTAGAAGTTCTGAGGTAAAGAATAATTTTCAGAGATTGATTACATTTTTACTCCCCTTTATCAGGGATTGTCTCAAAAGTTTAGGCAAGATCATAGGTAGTCCACTGAAATGCAAACAGTTAATGCAGGCAAGTATAGATACTGATGTAAACCGAGTCATAGAGCCGTGTTCTAGTACCAGAACCCCTGACCCAGGACCCATGAATGGCCCTGGGGCCATGAATTTCATAATTTAGAAGGGGGTCTTCATTCCCATCATAACTATGTAGTATGCACACAATCTGTCTGCAACCCGTTTGGAATTATAGAACATTTTTAAAGACATAATTTTTTAAGGTTCTGGCAGTGCCTCTCAGCCCTAGGTGGTCAGGGACCATGAAATTTAGATAAAAATCTTCACATACACTACATGCAGATGCATGACTATATGATTTCAACTTATATTGTCTTATTTTCTGTGTAAACTTTACTGACCTCATAGCAAACCCCTCCTTGGCTTAATAGTATGGAAGGCATGGTTTGAACAGAAGCCAAACTACACTATATGGAATTAAGCCTGAATATAATTCAGTTAAATTCTATTATTAATGCTAAACTAACATACTGTACCCCCCCCCCCCCCCCATGAAAAAGACCTGTAGAGAATTTGAACATTTTCCATACTGTAATCTCATTTTCGCCCAAGGGGTTCTAGTTTGCTCAAACTCAAATCTACACTATGTAAGGATGCTTGCATGAAGCAAAGTATGCTACCAAATGGTGGTTTGTGGTATACAATGACTATGAGCCAGACCTCTGGCAAACTGCACATTGAAACAAGCTATGATTTTGAACATCAATGATGTGTGATAGCTGCTGATTTGGTCTGGCCTAATGATCCATATACCAACTATGGCTTAATGCATGGTTGCCACGTAGAAATTTAGGCATTTTATTTTTACCATCAACTTCAAACTTTATCCAATGATAATGATAAACTGCACATATTTCTCCCAGAAGAGAACCTTATGATAAATTTGATCTGATATATGGCAGAATAATGATTTCAGTTTTTAAACTAAAATCTATTGATTTTATATTCAAACCACACATTAGTGTGCAATTACAGTCTACTTTAATAAGTGCTATCATGCAAATATTTTTTCAATGTTTAGAAACAAATAATATGGTACTTAACATTATAAAAATTGATTTTCCTTGTGGCATACGATTTACAAGATAAAATAGGACCCAATAGGTATTTGTGTGCAGATGAAATAATCAAAGAACATGCTTTCATAATTCAGTTGTACTTACAGATCCTGGGTTAAACACATATAACAAATATACACAAGTTCAGAAACTTAGAACTGTAATTCATCTAAAAATCATGATAACATGCACATCATCAGAAAATACAATTTCCATGAAAATTCATAGAAAAAATCAAAAATGTTTGAGACTCTGTTATACCATCATCATTTTTTTTTTAAATATCACTAATAAAAAGAAAAACAATTAAATTAACAATGAAAGAGTTAATTTTTTTTTTTATTTAATTACTACCTATCTGTAAATCAGGTCTTCAGCAAGCATTGCCACTGATGTCAAATAACAATGGGCACTTTTCATTAGAATACTTG
>JAMZEH010000020.1:11827500-11885000 GCA_024699665.1 Ostrea denselamellosa | reverse complement strand
TCATGTCACATGTACAGAACATTTTGTATTCATTGACAACATTCATTTAACAATGAGAAAATCTTTTTTTGAAACAAAAAGGAAAATTTGCATTCTCAGCACAATATTAGAGAAAAGAATCTAAACTATGCTTGAAAATACAAGCTCCATTTTTTTTTTTAAGACCCACAGCAGAGCACATAAAGACTGGTCATTTGAAGCTGAAGATTTTATCATAATAGTCTGCGAAGTTATGCAAAAAATTCCCTCCAATGACAGCCCATTACATCAATAAACTGATTTTGAATCTGATTAATTTGAAAACCTTGGTCTTTCAGAATAACGACACATCATGAGCAGCCCTTCATCATCTGCTTTTGATTTTCAGTGGAAAATATGTGAAATGAATAATCATATATTGACATCAGGCCTTTTTGTTTCATATTTTCTCAATATGTTCATTTTGACATATTCCATTAACCCGGTCTAGCTAGCACTTTAGTTTGTGACATGGACACTGCCTAGAAATGAAAGAATGTGACAACTACAATACAATAAAGTCCAGATTTCTTCTTTTTTCTTTCTTTCTTTTTATTCACACATTTCAGTTGTGAACCTTGAATCAGATGGGGTGTGTTTTTTTTTAAGATCAGAACTCATTTTCAAATTCAAATTGGGTTTCTTAACACCATAAAAAAATCCTTCTTTTTGATGGATTTCACAATAACTTGTCCCATGAATCTCAAAATGCTGGAGCATAAAACTGCAATTTAACTATTCAGTAATGTTCATTTTTGCCACAAAATGACACAATGTTTTCAGCTAAAATGTCATAAAAAGATATTTTCTACTTTTTTGCTGTTTAATCTCACAGTTTTTGGGCTTCTTGCATGTCATAAAAGAAAGTTTGCCTCAAGTTACAAAGTAAGTTTGGGTTTTAAAATTTCACTATTTTTTTCCTAATTTTACTTTTGAGAATTTGAAACCATTTGCTTTTCAGAAAAAGTGAAATTATCTGAAATATGCAAGAGAATAACTCAGTCTGGTGTCATTAAATTGACATTACACCACTTTATAAAATGGACCTTTGCCATGAATACTCTTCATTTATCACATACTCTTTCTCTCCATCAACATTATTTCTGCAATTTATCCATTGAATAAGTGATTTTCACACTGTGAAAATAATAAAAGTGATTAATTTCACAGGATGAGAACAATACTACAACAACTTTTTGCAACCCTCTGTGATGAATTATTTCCCTTGACTTTTTTTTTTTTTTTAATTGTAGTCTATTGGTGTTTTGCATACATCTAAGTCAAATGGGAAAACAGTGAATTCAATAAATTCAGAATCATGAAAGTGATCACAACAATTATAAGTTAAGAAAAATTACTCACCATGATATGCATAGTTAACAAGGAATATTCAGTTGAATCACTCATGAGACAAAAGCCTTTTTTATACTTTAATCCACTGACAAAAGAATAAAAAAAAAATTCTATCCCACTTATGAATTAAATGATACCCAACTACAGATCATTAAATATCTTGTATACTTGCCTCGTCAGATTTATTAATATTTTTTTGAATGCTGAATTTTTTATTCACAAAATTATACAGAGAACCTTATGCTAACATCATCTGCAACCTTGCAAAATTCTGAAAGCAATTCAAAATAAAATTCTCATGAATACACAGTGACCTACGGTATCTAATTTCTATACAGATCTAGTTCTTTGCTATTGAAGCTTATCATTAATTTGCACTCCAAATTTCAAACTAATCAGAAGTATTTTCGCCTTCCTGTCAAGATGTCATGGATTTGGATTCGAACACTGCTTGGGCCCTGGCTGCATCTGACCTATGACAAACAGAAATGCAGCTAGCTGGGAAGAATGACTCTCTTTAACCTATACCTTAGTTCAAAGACACAGCCATAATTAAAGTTTTTGAAAAGTAGATCTACATCCAAATAAAAGTCACTATCAAAGGTATTGGTAAAAGTCTGGAGTTGAGGTATTTGAATATGACATATGAGAGACCTATCCCCCTTTATAGTCAATGCTAAAGTTCTCTCCCCTGAGAGTGTGACGCCAATGCCAATACTGGGGTCATAACACTAGTGAGAGAAGATGTTTGTCCTGGCGAGCTAACAATAGTGACTACTTCTTTGTCAAACACTCCCATTTAGATGCAAGAGTCCTGTGTCTTTCAAACAAGACTTTAAGCAGCCATTGGCACAATACATAACTCTCACTGCCCTGAGCATGAAGCATAGGTCTAAAGGACTGTGTATGATAGCATCCGTTCTGAGCCCCCCCCCCCCCCAAACTCAAAATGATTCAAGAAAAGATAAATTCTTGTTTTACTTCATAACAAGAGTACAGGAATATGCTCGTCACAAGCTTATGTGATGTATTTTTATTAAAGAGTTTGTCTTCTGTGACACTGATTAGCAAACATGGCAAAAATGCCACAAGTTGTAGAAGTGTACTTGAAGTAGTACCTGCCATCATCAAAGTGTGACATGCTTTCTTTTGCATGAATAAAATGTTCTAGCGTAAACACTGTGACAGGAGGTAGATAAACAAGAGGTCTGTGTAAAATATTTCTCAAAAAGTTGCTAAATTCAACAACTTGCATTTTTCTCAAACATTAAAGAGAATTAGAAAATTGTTTGGAATTAAAATCCTTCAATACCAACAACTTCAATTTCTTTAAATTGACCTTATCTTGAAAACTTAAATGGGCAAACTTTAAGCCCACTTGGAATATTTCTTCAAAACAGACCAAGTCCAACAACCTGTAATTTTCTAAAAAAATTAAAGAAAATCAAAATCCTTGCCCCATACATATCTTCAATTTCCATAAAAACACCCTGTAAAATAAGATGGTGCTCACTTCAAAACTGTGGGAGGAGTTAGATGGACAAGCTATGTATCTGCCATATTTCATTAAATCTTTTTTTATGTCAAAATATCGCAAATAGCAGTAAAACACCAGGTTATGATGTCATGATTCTGGTTTTACATCAATTGAAAATAACCGAGTTGCATCAGGATTTTCACTTCATTTGGAATACTCAAGGGGACATGAAACACACCAAAACAATGTCACTGAAAGGCAAATTTCTAACATTACTGCATATACTTCTTTAAAACTGCATCCTTACCAGAAGTTAAAGCTAGTACCCACCTAGGTAGTTAAACGTTAGCATATTAGCATATTCTTAACAATCCACAGCATCTTCTAACCCTGTGGGGATCTGGGTTGTTAGAATAGATCCTCAGTACCCCTTGCTTGTCATAAGAGGCAACTAAATGGGGTAGTCCTTCGGATGAGACCACAAAAATCAAGGTCCTGTGTCACAGCAGGTGTGGCACGTAAAAGATCCCTCCCTGATCAAAGGCCATGAGCGCTGAGCATAGGCCTAAATTTACAGCCCTTCACCAGCAGTGGTGACGTCTCCATATGAGTGAAAAATTCTCGAGTGGGACGTTAAACAATATTTAATCAATCAATCAATCTGACCAAATCTATGTTTATTATTATAAATATAACTTACTCTTTATACTTCTCTTAACCACTTCATTAGTTTAATTGAACTTTTAATCTCATCAGATTCAATCACACCCATTTCCTAAATCTGACGACTAATGTATTCATGCCTATGGCGGTGATACAGTAACATATTTTCAAAACTAAAGAGCATCTCTATTTAAGGGTTTATTATAAGACTGTTCAATTTACTTTGATCCAATGTTTGAAACCCTTCCAAAAATTGATTTCTATCCTTTCCACAGCCTACCAGACTCATAAAATCTTTTACACTGACAAGATATCATCAGTTACATATATAAACATTTTAATGGTCATGCTAAAGCACCGACTCTTAAAAGTGCAAGTTTCACTCATTCTAATGGTTAAAGAAACACATTTTTCAGTAAATCAAGAAATAAAAATTTTGAAAATGGTCATAACTCTTTATTTTAATCAGAATTCTAAGGATAGAACCTATCGATTTACAATCTTTCCCCCAAGTCAAAAACAACTTGGGCATTACATTTAATATGGCATCTCTGGTCATCATCGACATTACTCAAATAGATTGGTGCTTGTAATTTAATTTCTATTGGTCAACGTTGAAACTGATTGAAGAAGTTCAAAATGTACATCAAACAATATATATGGAATCTCTGTTGCCTAGCAACAAACACTAAAATTTATTTTTGCCCAAAGCAATGCTTTTCCAATTCTGGCAGTTGGGGCTGACGTACTAAATTATTGCCAGTATTGAATTCTCAATCATTCGATTTTTTTTTTTTTTTTTTGGTCTTGTATGGTCAACTTCTGGACAAGCCAAAAAAAATAATCAATATGGCACTAAAATTCTAATCAAGTTCACTAATACTCAAAGTAGAAATTTTGAGCAGGAATACAATAAAATTGACAGAACAATATATAAGCCTCCACTGGAATTTAATATCCAGAACACGAACTGGCCAAAGGGACACTTCAACTACAGTACAAAGACGGCATGCATCTTTTAATAATAACGGAAATTAATTATCATCTTTATAGAAAAAAGAAAAAAAATGATTTGGCTAGCTGAACAACATCTTAAAAATATCAGTTTTAGGATGTTTCTTATTGTCAGAATTACGAGTAAAATAATACAGGCTTTTGTTCTCTGAGCAATGTCTTACAGGCTTTCTCTGGACATTTGATATTCCCACAGGTTAACTTACTGCAGATAGTTTACTTGTTGCTACTGCAAGCATTTGTATCACAAAGTCATTCCCACTAATTATATTTCTGAATTTTTTTCCAATACTTTTAAATTTTCATTAAATTTAAGGAAATTGTCTTTTTATTAAATTTAAAGACTTTAAAGGCACACGCCTGTCAATCTTAACCAGTTATGCATTACTTAAAAACTGCATGCAAGATCTTTATCACCTTTAAATATCAGATGGATTCAGCCATTTCTTTTTTCATTTGATAACTTTTCATACAAAAAAACCCCCCCCAAAAAACAAAAACAAAAAACAAACAAAAAAAACCCCAAAAAACAAAAAAACCTCATTGTTTTGTCTTAAATTCTTAAACATATATGTAAATGATAAAAATTTAACACCATATACATTCTTCAAATTTATTATGTTTCCCCATGACCTTAGGAAAGCACTACCTGATACATAATTCAAATTTTCAAGCTTTCATGCCTAATATTTTAAATTTATTATAAGGACATTCAGCTAAAAATTTCAAGCTGCACTTAACACATTCAACAGCAAACAGGATCTCTGTACTTGCTGCTTAATTTGCATTTCAGATTTTGAGTACAAAAGGGACAAAAATGATTGTCAACGAAATGTACTTTAATTTGAATTTGTTGAAAACCACAAATTAAATACGCATTTGATTTTAAATACAATCCTAAATTTCCTTTAAGAAGGTAAAATAAATTTTTCATCTGACATGCATTATCAAATTAATGGAAATGAAGAGGTCAAATCGACTTGTAGTATCAACTGTAAGGTCAAAAGTTTTAATTCTAAATCTTCACTAAAGAAATGCCTAGTTTTTAATGCTTCCATGCATTGAGTTTGCAGAAGATTTGCATTTTTAGCAAAGTTAAACTGTCAAGATAAATGATGAACAGTTTATTTTGAATTTGAAATTCAGTCCCTTTTATTTAGAGTGTGGTAAAGAACAAAACAAATAATATGCCATCTGTTTCCAAAATTATTGAAGGTATTATGTATCTGATAGAGACATTGAAATAAATGATAAGCTGAAAAAACTTGAGACTTAAAAATTATAGATTATATCCCGGCGAAATGCTAAAATTTAGCCGATTAGTAAATAATCAAATTTGAGTTGTAACATCTGGGTGTTGAAATGAAAGCATAAAATTACAAGATTTACTCCACAAAATTTACATTGTTCTGCTAAAGCAACACATGTTTTATCAGCTTTGCCCCTCTAAAATTTGACACATTAAAACATATGGCCAAACTTTCCTCTTCAAGCAACATTAAAATCTTGAATTTCCTGTCTCGGGTAAAGGCAAAGAGGTGGGAAAATTGAAGTTGGTTGCTTTAAATTTCCTTGAAGTGGAGGGGGATAGGTAAAATAGTACGGCATAATTGGAAGTGTTATATATGACATGCAAGTGCACACATCCTTTTGACAGCAATGATGTTAAGAATGTATAAAACTGGTGAATTTGAAAAACTTTAAGGCAGTCTATTTATAATTTGACTCTCGAATAATCAGCCTGACCAAGCAGCAGCAATGGTCAGCTAGAAGAAAAGTCTGCACAATTTTTTGGAGGTTAAATTTACACATGTTTGTCACCTTATCCTCAAAGTTTAATCTCAAACAAAAAGTTTCAGCTTTAAAACTTAACAATAGGTTAAGCTGCTTTTATGTTTGACATCTGGTTTAATGCTCTGAACATTTTACTTTCACTGTACTACATAATGAATCAACAGATGCAACTTTAACCGACTCTGAGGTTATTCTTTCAAATGGTGGAGAAGATGACCTTGAACTTTGACCTTCAATATTTATAGTAATCTGAATTTGTGTAAAATTTTACATGTATATCATTTTCACATTTTTTACAGTATTAAAACTATAGTGATTACTAAGTGACCCTGACTTTTAACTTTTTGAATCAGACAGCAGATATTTTATTCACAATAAACTGAGTTTAAGATTTATAATATCCAATATAAATTCTCATCAAATTGTATTCATGAACTTTTTCTAAGATACTGGTTTGGGTCTATTATTACTAATTAGGCTGATTTTTTTTTCTACTTAGCTGTATTTTGATATTGTGCTTGCAACCCTGCCATTGGACTACTTACTGTCAGAACAACTCCGGTAATATATGATCATGTGTTGGATACAAAAAAGGCAGTTATCTGATCACTATTTCAAAGGCAAACTTTGTACTTGGGTAAAAAATAAGGATACCATCATATTAACTTAGTATGTTCCAAAAATATGTAGAACTGTTGGAAAATATTGAAATCAAATCTTTTCAATGTTCAACTCTAAGATTGATTACTTTGTTTACCACAAGTTTACAACAAAAAGGTGAAGATAACAAACAGTAATCCATCTCATAACTCCTATAAGGAATACCAAATAAAGAGCAAACACTGACCCCTGGATATATATCAGAGGTGGGATCAAGTGCCTAGGAGGAGTAAGCATCCCCTATCCACTGTGAGCCTTGGATATATCTGAAGTCCTTCAGTCTGCTTAAATGAGGTTTTATGCAAATCTAATATTGAAAAAAAGGTGTGTTTGTGAAAAACTTATGCCTCTGCATAGCAGCGAAGCAATTCTGGTACCAAAAGAAACGTCTTGTCACAAGGAATATACACGAGAACCACTAAGCATTCAAAAGTAAGGGTCAAGGTTAAAGTTTTTCAAGGTTTCAAAAGTAAGTCAAACTCCATGGTCATGAGGTCAAAAATTTTGGTACAAAAAGATATCTTGAGATTGTTAGTAAAATACAACATATCCTGACCTATGCTTAGCACTCGGGGCCAAATAGCAGAGAGGGTTCTTTAATATGCCAACACCTGCTGTGTCATGGGATCTTCATTTTAAGGTCATATCAGAAAGACCCGTGAAACTCACTTCTAAATGCTGAGCATTTGATGAAGGAACAACTATTTCCTGTGTTTACACTTTAGCTTTGACATGGCATGAGCAGGGCTCAAACTCACAACCTCCCAGTTACAAAGCGAATGTTCTACCATACTGCACCCAGTTGGTACCAAAATAAAGGTCTTGTCACAAAGAATAATTGTGAAATATGAAAGGTCTAGCATGAAGCATTAAAAAGTTATGGCCAAGGTTAAGTTTTTATGAACAAACAGACCAAAAGCTATATGCCCCCAAATCTGCCATTATGGGGGCATAAAAACATAATTACACAACTCTCAGATTATACCAGCCTCTTCTTCCCATACAAACTAGTTTTGATTCACAATATTAACTAGTTTTAATGTAAACATGGTCTATATTGGAACAGTTCCTGACTGCAATAGCATCAACTATTAATAGATTTTCAATATAATAAATCAAAATCAGACGTTATAATCAGATACATACATAAAATATATCTTGTAAATTACACTCCCTTTGGACATACGATACATTTTATCTAACATTCTCTGTTCAGCAATGACCTTTTTAATAAATATAACTGTCATTTTCAAAGTAGTCGTTACCACCATTTGCCAGTACTGCAACATATAATTATTAAACATGAAGTTTGAAATGTAAAAGGCTTATAATAAAAAGGAAATTAGAATCATATTTCCATCTACATAACATTGCTTTAGGTGTCAGATTTTCTCATATCTACCATGTGGTTAAAATCAGCATGCTGCAACAGTAGCAGCCTAAACATGATCAAATAATTTGCAAGGTAAGATGACTAAAGTTTTATTTAAGGTCGCCAATTTGTTGTTTTAAGTAATAAAAGTCAATCAGACACCCAAACCCTAAGGTTTTGAAATGATGACAATCATCAAATTAAGATCTACAGCTAATTAATCTAATGAACATTATGTCATGTCCCCTATGGAGAGTTCCAAACTACGGGAGGTAACTCTAGCTGATCATTTTTGTAATTAAATCCCTTGATTTACATACAACTCAGCAGACTAGTCTGGTGATTGAACTTTCTTCTGCAAGCTGATATCACTTACATTTCATTTCAAATGTTTGAATCATTAATTTATTACATTACACAATGGAAGATGGGGGTCTGATTATAACTGAAACTTCATTTGTTGTCTTCTCCATAACATGCCACACTCCCCTGTACAATGTTACTGCAGTGTACTGTCTACTGAGTATTGATATAATTACACAAATATGCAACTGGACAAGTTTCTGACATAGATAAGTGAAACAAATCTTTCCCCAGAGATCTGGCAGTTGAGCCAATTTATCTAAATATCTTTATTTTCTTGGTATGAAATGCTAATTAATAACTACAGCCTAATACTATACACACCGATCTAGGGAGCAACTCGGAAAACTTGTTGTCACAATTCATCAAAATTAAAAATATCATGGATGCCAACAAAGGTCAGTGTAAGCACTGGTCAGTTTTTAAAGACAACACCTTTCTCCCTACAGCAGAATGAGAAATATGTTTAATGATAGTTTTATCTTTTTGAAGATGAGTGTGCGAGGTCCAGCCTTAAATTATTTTCTAATGTGTGAATTCACTGAACACAGAAGATAACACGCTGGCCATTAAAATGAAAGATAAAGCAAGCCTCAAAAGAAATTTTGAAGTTAAAAGTTAAGTAGCTTCAAGCTATTGAAATGTGAAGCAGACATACCAGATTTGAGTAAGATCAGTTTTTAGCCTTTGAAAGGGCTGAAATTAAAACCATCTGAAAAAGCTCCTTTGACCCAGCTTAACTACAAAGTGAACAGTTATTTCTTAATTTTTCATACCTATATACTTTCATTTGCTGCCCTGTTTATCAAAAACATAAAATATTTAATGCTTCCAAAAATTCACAAGTTCAAAGCACAACTGAAAATTTCAATTTAAAAACATAATTAAGATACAAGAAAATCATTATATGCAATTTTGAACTCTAAAATTTCATTCATTTCATTTTTTAAAACAGACTTTCAATTCAGCCTCCAAGCAACAACATCAAACACTACAATGCAGATGGTTTGGACATTAAAACCAGGAGAAAAAAGGCTAGATTAAAACTTCAATTTCCTCTCTGTACCCAACAACCCACACTGAAGAGTTTCTGTTGTAAATTAAACATGCAAGGCCACGCCAAATGTTTATCATTTCTTTATCAAGCCAATGGTCTGTATAGAAGTGTAGAAATATTCAGCTAGTATTTTATTAGAATTATCCCATTACTGAGTTTCACTAACTCTTGGGGGCTAACATTTTATCAATGTGCCCTGGGCTGTTGAAAGATGAGACCCAGCCAGAGCTTCCAATCAATTTTTATCTAATTCAACTGGATTGAAAATTTTTACTTTAATTACATAAAAATTGATTTTGAGTACATTTACCAAAATGGCCATTGTATACTCCCTCTCCAAATTACATTAATTATAGAGCCTTTTCACATGAGAAAGGTGATCGCGTGTCAGTGACAACCAGCATGATTGGACATCTTTGTACCGTTATGAACATAAAAAAAATGAAATAAAATAAAATAAATTACCAAATACACATATGGGAATACTATTGATCGAATGCTTCTTGTGAATTATTAAAAACAAAAGAATATGAAATAGATACTTGTATGAATGCCAAAGAAATATTATACAAGAAAATGAAGTACTATTATGCAAAATACTTGTTTGAATGCCAAAGTATCGCACATATACATCTAGACCATTACTGCTTGATGTCTACTCTCTCTCTTTACACAACACTTGTCAATCAATGCCCACTTACTTCAAAAGCATAATTGAAATATATGTTAAATTAAGTTTAAAATTTTTTAAACTTTTCAATTCTTTACATTGAATATCATTTACAAAATTACCACCCTTCCAAACACCCACACCAAATACACCACCCTGATTATGTCAAATGAACGCCACCCCCTTCCCTCCTTGACATGATGGCTAATCACAAGATCAGTGATGTAATGTTACACCTAATCCATCCTGAACCCCATGTACCGGAAAATCTGACTGATGACTGGGAGGATTTTAAAACCTTCCATCAATACAATGCTGTAACTATACACAAACACTCAGCATCAATAATTTATTCATCTTGGCCATTTTCAACACATTTTTGTAGTTACCAGTACCCATCCCTTTCTTCAGCACAATCTGACTTTAATTAAAAATGCAGGGGAGTGCTTGTCCATTTACGCATTAATTAACTAGAGGTTTGATTTTCCTGAACCCAATGGCTTGTAATTCACTGCCCTCACACCGGCTACACATGTTTTCTTTCTGCATATAATTCAGCCTTTGTCTAATGAGAATTGACCAAAATTATTACAGTAAATATTAATATAAGAAGTGCCAAATTCCAAGTATCATCCCAGCCTCGGTAATGAAGCTCCAATTTCTTAAACTATCATCTCCTTGTTCTCCAAACATGGTGGTGTGATACATCTGAAATTTACAGCTATAATGTTTCTATGGCAACCCTATTCTGTCCATCACCCTCATTAACAATAAATATACTGTACAATTGTTTTATGGTGATGCAGTGAAAACTTGGATGTTCAAGTTCCAAATGTCAGATCCACTCCTCATCATCTTAGTAACTTTTGTGTAGATATGTCACTTCTCAAAAGTCGCCGCACTTACAATGACTTTTCAGCACGGGAGCTCACGAGTAAACCTCACAGAAAGAATGCAGTAGGATCAGTTTTTCTTTATTTTGATATTTTGACAATAGGATCTCCCCCTGCTAGCACAAGCATTGTTCTATGTGTTTCTTTGCAAGGAATGAAAATAAAAACCACACATCAACTTTTTCAATCAGGGAACATTTTTTCCTACCATTGCCATTTTCACCTGTGCTACAATCATGGGATAATATACTTGTCAAGGCTGCCATTTCTTCAGCATCTTCAAAGACGATTAAGATATCTCTTGTTCTCCCCCACATACTGATTTTACCAATACTCAGAACAATCATTTCAGTCTTGCATCACTTTCTGATTATTATGAAAAAAAAAACTTTTTCATCAAAATAAAGATTTCAATATTAAACTTCAATTTCTTGTTATTTCAAATCTAACTTCTAAAATTGAGAGCACAAAGTGATCTATGGCTCTTTGACTTTCCAATTTTCATATCCTAAATTTCAATATTCATCTGAAAAAAAAAACGAAAAAAAACCCACCTAAAAACCAAACTTTCAAGGTTTAAACTACCATGATTAAAAGATACCTATCTTTATAATGCTGTAGAACACAAACATTTAATTTATACCTATCCACTGTATTATGATGCAAACATTGGACAGGAAATGATAAAGACTGAGAGTCCCAAATACACTTAAATATGATCTATCAAAACTAAACTTGGATTTCCTTGAATGTGGCAACTCAAATTAGCCAGATCCTTAACTTTGACAATAAGAGGGGCTTAAAAAATGCTTTATAAATTGCAGGACAATCAATAATTTTGTCAAGAAATAAAGACTGATAATCGCCATGGAAAATCAAGAATTTATCCCATAAAACAAAATTTCCAAGGCAATGAAATCTCCATAAATAATCAATTCTGCAATGTGCTATGTTGAAAAAGTAGATTCTTACAACTTCAAATCAATATCTGCAATGGAACTGGACAGATTTTTTTCATAAAATTTACATGATTTAAAAAGTTGAATTCGATCAATTATTCAAACAATAACTCCATTTGTCCCTAGGGCTGCCATCATTTAACTTCAAATCAATGCAACTTGATTTTCTTGTGACCAAAAATAACGATTTTTCATTAGAAAAAAATTTGAAATGAATACCTGGTGGAATAAATGATTATGATTAATGCAGCATAAAAGCTAATTTGAAAATCCAAGCCCAAGTAAAATAGGACTTGGGGCTTAATTAATTGTGAACATTATTCACTATTGCATGAAACAGTTCAAACGTAATTTATCCATTGTTCTTGTATTGGATGACTTTTATACAAAACAAGGGCAAAAAAGAAGAAAACGCAACTTGGAATTGTGGGAAATCCGAGATTTGAAGGTTCACCGGAGATCATTCCTACATGAATAGGTCATTACAAAGCCTATTATTCTTCAGAATTTGCTCATTTATATGATTTTAATGTAATTTATGTTTCTGTAGTTTGTCTGCAGAGCTGAAAACCCATAGATTCACAAATTACAATACCATAAAAAACAAACCTATCAGTCTTTTATGCACATCGAGTGTTCAAAATGTTAAACTGATACAATCACAACGAAAAAAGAAACCATATTTTTTTGTCTGCCAATGTTTTTCAAAGCCTGTAATGCTTTTGTTCTGGAAGGTCAAAACTCTAATCCTTCAGGCTAACATACATGTATACGCTGAGCCTCGGCAGTGCACATGTGTTGCAGCCAATATACCGACAGAAGCCAAGATAAATTTACACTAAAACTTATCTAAGCTTTTCAATTAACAAATTTTCACTATTAATTATAGCTAATGGCACACAACAGAGTAGATTATTCTACATAGGCATTTAGCTAATTATCTGATGCTGACCAAACAACTTCTTTTTTTCCTCAAGGCCGTAACTTTCCGTATGGATGACCACTTCACTTAGATTCTATTTTAATGCTGGACATTCACTTTACTTTCAATTGCCTCCTTCACCAATTCCATATTAACCACTTTGACATGCACAGGAAACTGAAATTGTCCAAATTGGACATGCCAACACAAGGTATTTGGGCAATTGAGGTTCCCGTTATATATAAATAATGAAATATTGGCTGGACATTCCATCAGATCCTTCAGCATGCAAACTCAAACAAACTTAATCTTTCGTGTTCTAAAACTTCCAAATCAATACTACAGATAATGTCAGATTATAATGAAAGTACGTGGGAAAACAATATTCTCTTTGCAATTCACAAGCTTTTCTTCCCCCATTAGTTTTCAAAATTTAATCAATTCAGTTTAGGATGATCAGTGTTGTAATTACAATATCACAGGGAGAAGCTCCATAAAATTTTATTGCAGAGGAGGTCAGTCTTAAGACAGTGTAACATAACAACTTTGGTAATCAAGAAATAGCCACTTGGTCAATGTTGAAGTCATTATCCTTTCAAATCAGCAATTCTACTGATTGCCAATACAAACTCATTACAATTAAATTATCAATATGGGCATCTTGACAATATCTCCCCAACCACAACAATAAAAATCAACACAGACTTCAAAGTCTTTGCATTGAAATCTGATTATGTATGCATATTGGCAAATACCAGCCATCCCCCACTACTGTCATACCCCCTCTTGAAGTTCATGTAATCACACAGTGGGGAACGACTGCATGCCTTCTCGCACCTTATCCCTATACTATCAGCTAGCACTCCTTTCTAGCCCTTGTTAAAGATGATAGAGTAAATTAGCAGTTGAAGCTGAGGAAAGAAAAATAAAAGATTAAATCTTTGAATCTGGATGAGAAATCAAACATTGATATCTTAGAAGAAGTATAATTAAAACAGTGAGGGATGAGAGAAAGTGAAGCTGATTCTGTACAGGTTAAAGCTGGTCTTGGGGGCATTTTGTATCTTATGTACACTGCTGAGCCCAACAGATTTGGCGGATATTGATATGTAAAACGTTCTGACATGCCAACATTGGTTTACAACCCATTCAGCTCTTCACCTGCAATTTTTGTCTATACTCTTCTCTGGCTACTGCAAAATTTAATTCATGCCCTATCAAATATTTCTTGGCTTTTATCACAAGCCGCAGCAGAGAACAAAAGCTATACACTTGCACTATAATCATTTGTAATGACTGCTTGTTGACGAGAATTTTCAGTAAATATACCTCAACTCTTTCAATATGAGCTCAGCTATTATTCCAAAGTGCCAAAACATCATTGAAAACTGTTGAATCATTTCCTATCAATATTGGCACGACTAGACAAAGAATAAGAAAAAAATACACAAATTCTTACCCAAAGTAGCATTAACAAATAGATAAATAGAACTGCTTGACTCTAAAGTTTTTCTTCAAATTTTGTTTAAATAAAGACTTTTGCTATTGAGACCAGATTCTTCCAATGAATTAAAACATCAAAGAGGAGAAATTAATTTGTTTGAACATGAGAAGAATGTGTATAAACACAGAACAGTTTCCAGAAAAATTTACATGAAGAAAATATCAAAGTGAAAAAAAACTTGCATTAATTTATCATCAGTGAAACAGCTTTCAGAAACCAAATTTTTGCAAGTGAGTTTTGATGCCAATAATGAAAATATATTTAACTGATCTACCACTGTTGTTTTAAGAGGAAAAGGGAATTTCTTTACAGCAGATTTTAAATAGATCTTTAGTAACCCTATCGTACTGAGTGCTTAATTCTTCAAACACTTCACAAGTCCCTCTTTAAAACTTCAGAAAATTTGTTTCTGAATTTCAGGCAATGTTTGCAATATGCAATTAATTAAATGATACATCACAAAAACGCACCTAAGCAATGTAAAATTTTTACTTTTATAAAGGTTAGGAACATCTGGCTTCTGTTAAAAAAATCAGCATATTTTTCTCCAAAGTTTCTTAAAAATTCATTTTCAAAATACTCTGAAATGCACTAAAACTGAATGAAATTGGCAGAAGAAAATGAAAATGCTAAATATAACTTGTTTTCAAGTTTTCCTAATAACTTTAAAAGTGTTTTTGATGTAGGGAATTAAGTTGCAAATTTAAAACAGAAACCAAAACTACCTTCAGTTCACGTTCAGGTATAACCAAGATATAACCAGTTTTTAAATGTTCTTCTAAGCCCAGTCTCATAATCTTTCCCCACAACTACTTAAAACTTCCCTATCCAGTCATCCAAAAATAGGTCAAAATGACTAAAGACACTAGCTTCAAAAATACTGAGAATTAAAAATATAAACCGATAGCTAGGGCAAAAGACCAGAGACCACAGTCCTCCAGGAACTTCATTACATATATCTCATGCAACAACAATATAAAAACAACTACCAACACTCCCTGCAAATCATACAAATGTCCATCCTTATCTGGACTATTACTTACATTGTAAAGCCAATTCATTTCAGATTATTACATTTGTTATAAGATATACATGTTTCTGAATTCAAGTGCTCAAGCTTAAAGTTTGAATTTAGTTATGTGAATGAAGTACTCCAAACTTGTGACCCAAAAATAACTTCCTATTTGAAGAAAGACAAAAAGAATCTATTAAGTGGAAAACTTTTTTATGACAAAATAATGGTTTCTCCTTGCAGAAGACACATTTGAATAGTTATACATGAAATGCCTCTGATTTCATCGCCAGTACCAAATTTGCACGTCCCATTTCAGGATATTCATGTTACATTAAAATTGTATAAGGTCCTTGACCCACTTTTATTTCAGTAATAATCTCCGACTAAGTTTTCAAGTGCTTAAAATTGTACTTTAACTGCCCCTTGGTTTTATCCTTAACAGGTCCTTGTGCATTATAGCAGTCTTCATATTTGAAATTTTATTTTAGATGGAGGATGTAAATTCAGAGGAGTCAGGATTTGTTATTAAATGCCACCAGTGCTTTAATGTCATGTTAGAACTTCTTTTATTTTCATGAACATTAGTGCTTGGTGCCAGTGAGATTATAAAATGATATAAAATTTTCTCCTGTAAGCTTCAAACTGTTTTTCAAAATTCAACTTAAATTTTCAAGCAACATAACTTCAGTTAGGTCTGCTCCCAGGCCAAGGGAACAAAATGAAAGCAATTATCTCTCAACATCTATTCTGACAATGGACAGAAACATTTTTCTGTTGGTCTCCACAACAACAATATATTGGGAGATTTGTTCAATCATTTTAGTATAAAATTTGCAATTCTTTCCCATGTGTTCCTCTGCTTTCAAAAGATTGTAAGGGAAAAAATCAATAGAATATCTGGCCTTGCTGGAGCCAATGGTCATTTCTATTTAATAGTTATCTTAACTGTTAACACAAGTCATTGAAAATTCTGTTCTGGCCAAATTCCTCTTCAGCATCTACTCATCGAAGTCAATAACAAGAGCTTAAATCTCAACCCGGTGGAATCCCTCGTCGGGAGGACAAACCTCAGACACTATGTTGTCATTGCAGTCTACAGAGACAAACATTTAAAAACAAATTTATTAGACAAACAGTAAATAATACTATATCTCCATCCTTGGATCAATACTTGGGTCCCTTTGATATATCGGTTCGAAATTGTGGAGATTTAATCAATTTTCAGATGAAAATAACATCAAACCACCGTATTTCAAAATGGTTTTCAATTTTGTGCAAAAAAGATAGTTCTTAATGACACAGCCAATGTCTTTAACACTCTTTCTGTACGCAAAGTCTCTTTAAATCCAATCAAACCTTACTTGATGGATTTAAATAGACATACCTGACATAAAAACTCTAAAACATAAAATCAACTAAAAACTTTAGGGTACAAAAATACTGCCTATGGAACTATATCTTTAGCTTGTTCCAGAACAATTGCTGAAATTATCGAATGTTTAAAGTTATGTTGCTTGAACATTTAAATGACAGGTATCATTTTAAGCTTCCTTTATGGGTACTGAAAAATCATGAAAATTCGTGGAGGCCAATTTTCATAGATTGCCGTTATGTTACCATTTTGTTGGGATATAATTTCGTGGATATCGACACATTATATAAATTGTGTATTTCGTTGAGGTTTGAAATTTGTAATATAGGAGTATCAACCCCCCCCCCCCCCCCCCCATGAATCTATTGGTTCTACAGTATCAAGTAATCTGAACTGAATCTACAGTCAACGATATACATGTAATCATATATATTTATATATACAATATGAGAATATTTCAATTTAAAAGATGTGGACAATGAAAATGTGCAGTAATGTGAATAGAATGTGATGAGATCTATTGCTTAGTTTACAATCAGAAACATGGCCATGGAATTACCCACATGTAATATATACCTGTTTCCTTCAAATGATTACATGTATGCAGATAAAACATGCCTGAATATGTAAGTGATGAAAAAGACCCATAAAATTGTATATAGTAGGTACTAGACTCTCAAGGGAGTTTGTGCCTTCATTAAATATGAACGAAAGCAACTTCAACTTTTCCTTAGAGGAATTGCCCTCCTACATTTAATCTAAATAATTCATTAATAGTCTCTAACAAATTCCAAATAAATGAAAAGTTTTAAAACCCCAAAAGTATCCTTTTTACAATCTGAATTCCCATGTCATATGTTTTTTATATATCAATTGTGTTTCTAAAGTAAGATTAACATAAAGGACAACTGCATTTCATTATAGCATGTTTGGTACTAAAGGTGAACTTTAGAATTAAGTGTATCATTACCTTTGTTTATTCAGTGTGAAGATCCTGTTTCTGCAAAGCAAAGGGGGGAAAATGGACACCATTTGTAAAAGAATGATGTGAAGCTTTTTGTTTTCATTTTCTGTATACAGCTAATGTACTTATTAACGAAGGTAATTGATAACACCTATTGTTATTGTTTTCAAAACATACTTTTACTCTTGTGGTCAGGCTCCTATCTTGACCTGGCAAGTACATCACAAATCTGTCATCTTCTCATCATCATCTGAGAAACAATATCCAGACAAAATTGCTTGATTTTTCATAAATCAAAAAGTTAAGGCAATAAATATCATATTCAGTGTAATTCATAATCTTTTGAGTTTGGAATCTTTCATCTTTAAGCTCTTGGCAAAAAGCAATATTCTAGTTCGACCTTTAAACTGCAAGCTTTGAAAGAGATACCTTCAATTTATGTCTCACAATGAGGGATATGGTCCTAGATATTTTTTTTCTCTATAACCTCCAAGATGTGCATCTTCAAATGACCCCCAGGAGGCAGAACTGGACAAGAATTTAAAAACCTTAAATTGCAAGATTTCAAAGGATGAATTCAAATTTCACTCCAGAATTTCTGCTAAAAGTTGCAAGGGCAATGGTAAGTCGACCTCTTTTATGTATCAAGTTAGTCCTCTCCTTGTAATGACGCTGAATAATCAATGGCTGAATATTTTGTGCACAATCAAATTCAACTGGTCAAAGAATGGTCAGAACTCAGTAAAATCTGTGTTAACATGCTAATTATACCAAACAGGGAGCCCTGAAACTTAACGCGCAAAACCAAGTGGGATAAATACAGATACAGAAGAAAATGCCCTGTCCCTTCCCCCCTTGAGCCAGTGATTTAGTCATGTATTTTGTAATAAACCTACTGTAATGCACAACCATTACAGGACTGGCTGGCAACTGCTGCTTTCAAAAAAGTCTCACATCTAACAAGAGCCTTCCCTCAACAGGAGTCCTGCATTTCTGAACAGAAGTGACATTACAACCCATTAGTGAATTGAATTACTGGACAACGAAAGTGTCCTAACTTTTAACACAGATAGGTATCCTTCTCCGAGTTATTGAATTTCATACAAATAAAGTCTGTCATAAAACTGGAAGAAAAAATAATTATCTTCCTAAAACTCGATGAAGTTCAATTAAGACTACATATTGCCCTGTGCGGCCCGATGAGTTTCTTTTTAGAAATTTACAATATAACACATTCCATATAAAGTTGAATTTCAAAATTACCAACAAGCAATGTAAGAGTACTATAAAACGTCAATTAGTGATAAACTTTAAAATTCCTTTGGGAAATTTGACCATCTAGGTGTATGCAATAAAAGTTTCATGTTGTTATGAAGGCCTCGAGAGAACCCCATCATCAATACATCTATGTAGAAAAAATCCATAATAATTCTTTATTTAATGAGTTCATAGCACATGTGTGATTGAAATGAAAAATTTATGGTGATGGACCATCTTTGAAGTGAAAAACAAATATTAATCCCTTTGAATCTCCCAATTTAATTAGTAGATCGACTGCATGTAATGTTTGATTCCTAGTTTTTTATGCTGTGAATTAACGCTTTATTCATAGCCTTATAGACGATACATCAGTTTTATCCTATTTCCAAGTGTAATGAACTGGCTGCTCTTCTTTGGAAAAAAGACAAGTTGTCTGTCTCCATCATGCCAACCTTTGGAGACTAACTTTGACAAATCTTGAATTCTTGCGTCATAAATAAATAAACACAAGGTAGTTAAAAAGCTTGTCTAATAGTATTTTCATTTGATTTTTCTGAAGGGAGTATTCTGGGTGGTACTCACTCCATCGCAAATTCAAACCAGCCCTCCATAATGAATGCCCTTCTGAGACTTTGTTGTTTTTAATCAAAAGAATTGAAAAAAAATGTCAGTCTAAAAGTTCTGTTTTATCCAAAATTGCAAAGACAATTCTTACAGAGGTGATAAAAGTAACACATGTGTTTAAGTGTTCATATATCCTCACTAATGAAGTTGTTCACCAAGTTCTTTCCATTTTCATATCTTATCATTATCAACACATCATCAGATGAATATATTGCAGGATCTCAAAATATTTCTCTGACAAAAAGCTTTTAATATAGATAGCTATCATTTTTCAAACTTTTTCTTTGGCTAAGTAACGATACATATTACACAACATCTATAATTACAATGCTCTAAGAAAACAACGCTATTATACAGACACAATTTATAATTCATAATTGATGCAGTGAGTAGATTCAAAGTGTGGACTAAGGAGTGAAGTAGTGACATTGTGATGCAACTGCCAATGTGTAGATATGGGTTTCAAGCCAATCCTGCCATGTAATTTATAAAATCTTTCACTTACGTTATCTCAGTGGGGGGTATTCCTCTCACAATGATATTGTGTTACCTCGTACTTGGAGACTTAAAATTATAATCTTCATCAAAAATTACACATCAGTATACTGTATGTACTATAAATTATAGATTCCATTATTTTCATCAATCACTGTGGCAAACTAAAGACATGGATTTTTCTCTTGTCTATTAAAATCTAAATAGTTTCTTTATGTTGTATTCAATTAATCATCAATAAGGATTAGCTTTTCCTGGTATTACGAGTAGGGCTTATGAAACATCTAAATATTTCTCAAACATTTTCAAACCCAGTATTATACAGTATAGACATCAAAAGGAGACAAAAAAATGTTTCTAACTTCATATCACAAGAGCTGGGATCTTGGTTTGTTACAAGAATAAGGAGCCATTATATTAGTCCTAATCCTTTCATTAAAATTTTCTATATCTGTTGAATTTCTCAAATGGACAAGGCAGTGAGGGATCTGCAGGGAGAAATTGAGGTTACATTCCTCATTTGGTTAAATTAATATTTATTAAAGCAAGGATTTTATTGTCCTGTGATGGACGGCAATCCCAGCCAAAAAGTGTCAAAATGCCCTCTACGTTGCACCTTCCCTTCCCCTTGAAACTTTTGAATGTGCCTTGACAGTAGTAGAACTACATCCAGCTCAAGTATTGCTTTTATAGGTGCTCTAGATATTGTACAATTTAGGTTACGTTTTCTCATGATGGTGCTGCAATACCAACAGAAAAGGTATAATTGTGTCATCTAAGGTGCAACACTGACCTTCCCCTCCCCCCTCCCCCTCCAATTTTGTGGATGCACCATATAACTAGGATATCTCCAGATTAAAGTATATGAAGATGCTTCCATATCAATTAGACAAACAGTACCCATGCCATTCTTGTTTCCAAGAAACATTCTCTATAATTTTATGTTTTGACTTTAGGTCCCTATTGTATCCCCACCCTAGCCCAGCTTGGATAGCAAGATGAAGGAGCCTCAGAATTTACACAAAATAAGGAAGCTTTCATATTCATGACTTTTGTGGTTCAATGGTTCTGAGATTCATACACTGTACTTTATTTTCATCATTCCTCATTTACTCATTGAAAAAGACTTCATCCTTGATTTGAAGGGGGAAAAATCAACCCCTTTTGTCCAACATGAGACCAATGGAACACATTGCTCAACTGGGCAACAATATTCTCCCCACAAAAATTTCAAATTACAACCACCTCTATCTATCATCAAGTGGGATCAAACTGAAATCCCCACTACATGAGAACCCTAGCAAAACAATTTAACATACAGGTGACTCTTAATGACTTGAACTTGGAAGTTCTAGATCTCTCAAAAGTAATTTCCTGGTCCTGACTCCTCCCCCCCCCCACCCCCCTTTAAGTAAATAAGCAAGTTTAATTTCATTTTCTCAAGTTCCCAATCTCTCAAAACTCTCAAAGACAAATATATAATCCTTTAAAATTGACTTTTGACACCTCCACATACTGATTGCTTACACAACATGTCCTCATTTGTGACTTAATTAGCACTACATAAACCATATCCATAAAATGGTCATTTCTATGAAAACCCAGTTTGACAGCTTGGTATTGCTTAATTAGCAATGCCTCCTCCACTGGTATCTCAACCCTAAAATTCAATAATCCCCTGCAATTATCCATTAACCCCCTTCATTTTTTGGAAGTTACACAATAATTAGGAAAAGTGACACTCATTTTGAGACATATTTATTGCTACAAAACATATAGAATTTAAAAAAACACGATATTTAGCTAAACTTTATTTATATTTCAGATGAAATAAAGCTCAAAGATTATTAAGTATGTTACTTGTGAAAATGAAATTATAAATTTTATCAACCTCACAAGACAAAATAGAGAGAAATGTATCAACTTAAACAGTCCATCAAAGTACTGATTTTCAGATTTTTGAAAACTTTACACTCTCAAAGCTAAATTGTGTTCCCAGGCCTTAAAATTTTCTTGAGTCACCTGTAATATACCCTTAAGGTTCCAAAGAAGATTTTATGTAAAATTTGTTGCCCTTAAAACTGTGACTAACTGAGGATGTTTGCATACTAATTAACACACTGTAACACTACAGTTCTTCAGAGGAAGTGTTTGCTTTTCTGGTTATTTACTTATTAAGACAAAGATTTTTTAGAGCACCCATCTTATTTTACATTTATCACCTTCCCTTGAAGCGGGGCACAACCATTCCTTTGATACAAAATCAGCACAACAAAACTGTATCCCCTCTACCAAAAGATGCCTTTTGGTAGTTTCTTGAAATTGGCTATTGGTTGTTTTATGTCACATCAGGAATTTTTTACTCCTATTGAGACATCACCAGTTGTAGGTGAAGTACTACAGAGACTTGAACCCCTGACCCAGAAGTCATGATTTTCACAATTTACGTGGAAAGCTTCATGGACATCATAATCATGCATTTAGTTTTATTCAATTATATATATGGAAGTAGAGAAGATTTTCTCTAGGATTTAATACTTTTTCACTATATGGCCATATTGGTCCTATCCTTGGGCCTGAACCCCTGATCCAGGGGTCATGAATTTCACAATTTTAATAAAGGGCTTCATGGACATCATAACCATGCATTTAGTTTTTATCCCACATGTGTGGGAGTAGAGAAAATGATTTTTGAAAAAATGGCACATTTTTTAGCATATTTGTCCTTGCCCATGAGATCCCAGGGATGGTAAGGTCACAAACAATTTACATTCCTCTTATCCTAGAGGTGCTTAACACCAAAAATGGTAAAAATTGGCCTTGTAGTTTTCAAGAAGTTAAAAACATAAAATCGTTAACGGACAACAGACAACACATGGCAACGAACGACGACCAATGTCAATAGGTCGCTTGAGTGACTCCAGTGACCTAGAAGTCTCGTACCTACATCAGAAATTAGGAGTTTTGGGTTCAGCACTAAAGGGTGGGTATGATATCCTTAAGAACAGGCACTCCAATTATTTTCTCTTATTTTATGATGGGTTTTTACTTTCAAAAAGTAGGTAAAAATTCCCTCATTATATTTATTTCTTGTCACATACTACAAAGCTGAAAAACTATCAAACTAATAATGTAAGGGGTACATCCCAGTCACTAAACATTACAAGTAGCCCCCTTCCTTACCTTACATACAAACGCACTACTTAAAATGTGAAAGGAACTTGTGAAAGAGGTGATTATCACCTAGTTGTTATTGCACCTTTCTCTCACATCGTGACACCATTTAAATCCGCATTATTCCATCTTTTTAACTTCCTGTTATTACGTTTCTGATTCACTTAATTACGCTTAAATCTGTGTTACGCCTTTCTTTCTCGTTATTATGCCTTTCACATTAAAATGCCTTTATTTGGCCTTTGATTTGCATTATCATGCTTATGTTCATCATTGTTATGCCTTTATTTTTGCATTATATTGCCTCTGAATTGCCTTTCATTAGCATTAGTACAACACCTTTGCTTTTCATTATTATGCCTTTCTTTTGTGTTACATCTTTGATTCATTTTGCATCTTTCTTTTCCATTATATCATCTTTGATTCACATTATTATACCTTTCTGTTGTGTTATAACACCTTTAATTTACATTTTTACACCTTTTAAATCCCCGTGGGGATCCGGGTTGTTAGAATAGATCTTCAGTACCCCTTGCTTGTCGTAAGAGGTGACTAAATGGGGTGGTCCTTCGGATGAGACCGCAAAAACCGAGGTTCCGTGTCACAGCAGGCATGTAAAAGATCCCTCCCTGCTCAAAGGCCATAAGCGCTGAGCATAGGCCTAAATTTGCAGCCCTTCACCGGCAATGGTGACGTCTCCATATGAGTGAAAGATTCTTGAGCGGGACATTAAACAATATTTAATCAATCAATCCTTTTATATCCCCATTATTACACCTTTGTTTTGCGTTACTATGCCTGTTTTCTATTATTACATATTCATTTGATTTATGTCTTTGCCCTGGTTTATTAAACCTTTCTTTTGCATCATAACCCCTTTGATTTGCATTATTATGCCTAGAGAAATATTTTTTGACTATTAAGAGATCTTAATAAGCTTTCATACATATGAGCTAATAATGATTTGCATTAAATTTTCTTGAAACTGGTGCAATGATTCTTGACTGATGACAAATGCTCAGTTGTGGTCACTCAAAAGACATTAATGGTCATAGTAGAAGGAAAGCTACATACTTTGTGCCAAAATCGCCTAGAATTTAAAAATCAATAAATTTAAGAATATATTCACATTTTTTTTCTAACAAATGTACCCTCACCTCCAAAAATATGCAAAACAACATGTCTGTTCTCTTAGATCATTAATTCTTTGTAATAAGTAAACAATTGGAAGAATTCTTTGTATATATCGGTTCTGAGTCAAAACACTTCTGTAGTCGACAAGAAAGTAGAAGAGACAGAATGAGTAACTTTTATTATGCAAAATTCCAAAGACAGATGTATAAAAAATCCAAGAAAATAAATTCTAAAGCTTTAATGTCTTTTAAGTTGTCACATTCAATAATTGCAAAATGATACACCACCAACTTCAATAGCTTAAAATATATGTATATTGTTTTATCTATCTATCATCATAAATGCATACTGTGTGATGACAGTCGAGAGGAAAGGTTATTTTTAGAAACTACACAGTCACTCATTGTAAAACTTTGTATCTACTGAAGAGAAAATGCCATTTGTTTTCACATCTGTAAATTCTTAAGCCATCACAATGATCTGTAAGTCAGATCTGAAAATTATCAACTAGAACTTTCATTGTTCCACATCTGAGCAGTTTAGCGATCCAAGTTAGAAGATAAGGGCTAAGACTTAGCAGAAAACAGGGAAGATGCCTTCTTTAACGTCCAACTCATTTTAAAACAAAGCAATGATAAATGTAGATTATTCTACAGCGTCTTTAGACTTTAATAAACAACACAAAAGAAATTTGCCAAGATGCCATATTCATTTATTATAAAAACCACTGGAACAGATCCAAGATTCTCCTGATACCTTTCTCACTACTCGTTAGATTAGCAGGCATTTTACATATCCAATAAAAGGTTCAGCGGAAATTTTCTGATCAATTTCATATTAAGTCTTCATTGCTTCTTCTTCACAAAAATTGACATAAAATCTCACTGCGCATTCTTCTAGTCGTCAGACATGATTTAAAAAACATGCTGTCTTCTACCTCAGCATATTTTTTTGTTTCTTTTACCATTTACATAATTTGACTTTGAAGATGAAAGGATTATCATAACTGCCATGGTGTGTTCTTATTCAACAGAACATGTCAACGCGGAAGTAGTATTCTAAAAAAGTATGTAACACCTTTCACACTTAATTACAGGAAGAAAATTAGTCTTGAAAATATCAGTTTCCAATTGTTCCCCAGCCCTTGTCATCCTTGAGAATTTTTATATAATGAATAGACAATATGCCTATTAGGTGGCTGAACATTTTCAAATATTTATATGACGCATTCCCACCATATGTCTGCTTTCTCTGACACATATTTCTCAAATTTTATCGGAAGAGGCAAATGAAAGAGACTGACAAAAATTCTCTTTTTTATAATTTGTGTCACTTTGACAACCCAAGTCTTAATTCCAGTGTGAGAAAATTTGCCATCTGTTGGTGAAAAGGTATACCCAATGGACACACCTGAAAACACCAGAAGCTATATGAACATATTGTATACTTCACATTAGAAAAACGAATGAAGAAATTCTTATGTAATTGAATATAGCAAGAAGAACCATTTCTCCAGTTCTAAGTGCAACATTCTCATTATTTACATTACATACACCATTCAATCAATACTTGATATTGATTGGTTATGTAATGAACACACAAAATGGACCAAATCATGTCAGAATACTTGAATAATTTGTAGTCTTTATGGTTCAAACCTGGTTCAAACAGTAAAGCACATCCTCATGCCCAAAGTGAATCAAAATTATAAACTTCGAATTCAGCGTGTGCATCCAGGAGCCAATCATTGCCTAATCATCATTGTTTTGTAGAGTTTTATTATTAGTAGTAGTAGTTTTTAGTTATGTTGAGAGCATAAAGTTCAATGTCAGATTTATCACGATCCTTCACAGAACTGACATTGAGCTAATTGTTTCAGAAGAAAATCTAATGTGTTAGCACTTTTCAAAATCTATCTTTAAGATTATGCTACTATTAGTAGAGACTGCATCCAAATATGCTCTATAAAGAAACCTTAGAATGTGATATACAAAAATTACCATGTCAAATAGATGTCATTTACTTAACACTCAATAAACTCTCTTGACGATACATAATCCGATGTACTGTCCTTGAATACAAAAAGGTTTCTTTGAATATAGCTGCATCACAGGTAAATTTAGTGCGAAGCCTGATCTTAAACATCCCAATATATCATAAACATTAAAGATTTGATACATTTCTTGAACATAAATTTTCACTTCAAGTTAATATAGATGTCTTTAGATGATTTATCTTTAAATTTGTGAGCAATAGATTGGCAATATATTGTACATTTAAAATTCCCTCAGGATGTAGAATTAAGTTCTTTGTCTATGATGAGGTTTTACACAAATAGACTATTACAGCATACATAGTTTGACATTTCTACATCAAATGTACAAATTGAAGATGGATGGAACATTTACAAGGCTGAATCTCAAATAAGCTCATATAGAGAATACTTCTACGGGACTGATCCAGAAATTTTTTAATGGGGGTTGGACTTTCATCTCAGATGATATTTTCTTTGCTCAAATAAGGGGGGGGGGGGGGGGGGATTGCAGTTCTCAAAATAGCACAAAATTATCTTTTTAGGGTTAAAAATTTCCGTCTTAAGAGTTGCAACCCCTGGTAAAAAAATCAGTAACTTTTCTCACCTTTTTTCCACTATCAAATCTTCAAAATCTCAGATCTTTGGTATGCCTAAAATTTGTAAGTTGAGTCAATCAGCACGCTAAAGTAAGGTCTATATACATTACAAATACTTTTCAAGCATTATAACAATCCATAGTAGTCAAAATGTAAATCAAAGAATCTCAAACACAAAAAGAACAAATTTCCTGTTTGAAAAATTTCGGATTTTTAATCTATTTATATATATCATCAATAAAATATTCAGGGTCGGCAGCAAAAATATAGGTAGGGTCAGGAAACACATATTTTATTTTGGTCTAACAAGTTTCAAGACAGCTAACTTGATGCAAAGAGAGAATCTGCATGGGTCATGTTTGGAGTTTCATCACAAACTACCTTATTTCAATATAATACCCCTATTTCAATATAACACCCACAGTATCAACAGGCATTTAATAATTTTCACATCCTCCTAGTTGTCTCACTTGCCAATGTTACTTCTCACAAACAACTTTCATCAATTATTCATAAATTAAAAGTACATGATTTAGTTTACAGTATCATAATTTTATGCACTTTAAATTCTACAGATTTAAATGATTCATATTGCTAATAGTAATTTTTATACAACTGAATACAAAAAGAAACAATCAACAAAAGCCTTTATTGCAGCCTCTGATGACAGTGTGCAATTTCATGTAGAATAATCATATATATAATTCAAGCACTGATGTATCTCTGTTTCCCAAATGAAAATGTCATTTTCTGAATGTGAATAAAGTCTGGTTTTTGAGTGTAACTTTTATCTACAAACTAGCAAAACAGAACTTGTGAAGGATAAATCCACAGCTTTCTATCCCTTTCCATCAGCTTCCCCACACAAAAGTTACTCCAAACTATGCAGATTTTACTTCATCTTTGTCTTTTACCAAGCATAATAAAGTATTCACATTAACTGCCAGAAAATTATACAACAGACTTGCAGTTAGCATACATATACTTTGTAAGTAATTTGTGACAAATTAAAAAGTATTTAACTCTTGATTAGTTCTGTTATTTCACATCCTTCATATGCTCCTTAAGTGAAACCAGCAAAAAGTATGGCTTACACTGTCACAGTAGCCAAATCAAAATTGTCCCTGTTGCATTTTCAGTGGAATTATCTCTAAAGCCTTATTATAAATGTAACACCACAAGAGATTAATGTAAAATACGACTCCGTAGTCTATGATTCATGAATGAACGTTCATTTTGGCCAATTAATTTCCCATTTTAAATGTTAGCTGCCATATATGTCTTTAAAAAGTATTTAAGCAAGCGATGCAATATTTGATTTCAACCTAATGACCAAAAATTACTGCCTATTAAAATGTTTTATTACAAAAATATCGTTTTTGAAAATGTCAGCAATTTAACGGCTTCAAACTGCAAATTCAATCTACCAATAATTACCCATGATGCAGCAATAACCAGCAAAGCAAATAATCTTTTTATTTGCAAAATTAAATATTTCATTTAACAGAGTAACTTATTATCTTACTTTGGAAAGTTAAAACTTGAGATCCTGTCTTCGGGTCATCAGTCTGTCCTAAACACAATACAAAACAAATCCATTTCAGATGGGAAGTTGTACAATGCAATATTTTATGTGCTTATACAAGAATCAGTTCCACATTAGGTATAAAAAATATATATATAATTGTGTAGTTTGTTTTTCTTCCGAACCTATTTTTCGATCCCCAATTCTAATTTTTTAAGCTCTGGATAGGGGATCCAATTCTCACAATTAAATCACCATGCACAAGCCCCCCTTCCCCCCAAAGTTGATGACAATAGGAAATTTATGATGTCAAAAAGTATGGATGGTATTGCAGTTTTGAGTGACATTCACACAATATTTCGGTATCATAATAGGGGTCATTGTACCTCAGCCATAGAATGTTTGCTTCACCCATAAGGTTTGTGAGTTTGAGCCCTACTCATGCCATGGCCACATCAAACCTAAGATGTAAGCATAGGTAGTGATTGCTCTATCACCAAATGCTTAGTATTTAGAAGTGAGAATCACAAAGTTTTTCAGATATTAAAACAGAGGCCCTGTGTCACATTAAGCATTGGCACATTAAAGAACCCACACTGCTACAGTCCTGAGTCTAAATTTACGGTCCTTCACCTATTGCAACACAAAACCTCTGTTTCTAAGGTCATATCCGAAAGATTCATAGTTCTCATTTCCAAATGCTAAGCATTTGGCAAAGGAGTAATCACTACCTATATTTACATTTTCAATCTTATGTTACCATGGCACGAGTGAGGCTCAAACTCACAAACTACTGATCAGGCCCAAGCTTCTGTGACCAATTTCAACAGAAATGAAAATAGAATGTAAATATATGAAATAAATTTCCTCTTTGAAAATACATAAGGGTATGAACTGCAATACTTCATGCTGACATACTCGTCATGAAGCACAAATGCACTTCATAAAGTATGCTGGCGTAAAGCATTGCACTTCATACCATCATGTATTTTCAAAAATGATATTCATTTCTTCAGGAGACCTGCATTAGGTCAATAATTGTGACGATATACTAACTAAAGACCCATAAAATGCCTGCATTTTATTTTTCAATAACACCCCTGTTGCTAATGTGAAAGAAGTCTTTGGCACCTCTCACATAAATCTAGACATTAGTTGCTTAAATATTTTAACATACTGAATCTTTTTTCAAACTGGTGAAGTAAATATATTTCCCAAAAATACCTCCCATAGTATATTCTTAGCTTAAACTACATGTTTTGTTGCTTCACCATGTTTTGACAAATCTTTTCAAGAAAGGTTAAGGCCCATTTGAGTCAAATCGTCTTCATAGTAAAAAGTCATTGAGGCAACATCAATTATACATAATTAATTCAATAAGATATGATATCAATATATTTTTAATAACCCCTATGATCTAACAATGATTTTGAAGATGATGTCTGATCTATGTTCAGGATACATCTAGATTATATTTCCAGCAAAGAAAAAACTATGTAAAAATTGTTCTGAAAGGTAATGAAGTGTAAGGTGGGGGCACATATTCATGTAATGTTTAAAACAAAATTTCCATTTACAATTGTGAATTTTACGAATCCAAAGGTAACTGTCTCCATCCTCTTGTGCTGCACATTCTTCATATCATCAATTATAAACCTGCATTTATTTCCATAAAACTATGATGTAAAGATAGAGGAGATTTTCACTGGCTAAATCTAAGCAGCCTGAAATACCATGTGACATAAAGAATCCTGACTTTTTGATGGTATGATAGACCAAATGGTTTGTGAAACTCCCATCTAGTGAAGATAGCTGTTTACAACAGGTTCAAGTTCATTCAAAATGGCTGACAAACAATGGGGGTAACTTAAAGGCCTACTACCGACAACAAATTTCATGAAGAAAATACTAAAAAAAATCATATGTACTCTCAATGGCTTGAACTTTGATCTCTCAAAGTCTGGTCTAGGTACCACTTTTTTCCTAATTAAACTAAGCAAATTTTCTCCCAATTTCTCAAAACTCACAACCCCTCAATCCTCAAATCTTTTGATCTAGGTCCAGTGGAGTATATTCCTTTATTAAATTTCACTCTTGATAGCTTGAAGTGTCCTTAGTTTTTATGAACAGTCTGTCAGATGTTTCCTAATTAGAGACATGTGACCCTTACCTGGTAAATTTAATTGGCTTGTGAAGAGAATGTTTGTTGTGTAAATTGGTTGTTATGCAAGTGACACTTTGCCCCTTGTACAGTAATTTACTTAATACTAATGATAAATGTTAATAATCAATGATTAAAGTTATTTTTGAAGTGAACATAGATAATAATTTTGAAACACATTACAAAATTGTGAGCAAATAGCAACATCTTATCTAATCAGCTGGGTGTGCACTTGTGTGGACATCAAGTACTCTATTTTATTCAGATTACTTTTTTAAATACATGAACTTTTGGTATGATTTTAACTTAGCATGTGCTGACTGTGCTTTCAGTCTCAAAGTGATGAAACAAAATCTTACACATTAAAACAAATTATTTGCTTTTATCAAATTATGACTGACTTGTACTTCAAACTGGTCATATAAGTACTAAGTATATGTGACTAGGGATACAGTTGTTCTGGAGAGGATTGTGTTAACTAATCAAAAAGCCATGGTTGTTTTGGAGAAGAAGTTGATTTTTTCTTAGCCACTCAAAAGCCATGGCAACCATATTAGAATTTGAATTGCTCCAAAAAAGTAAAATCTCTGCAGAACCATTTGACGAACAGTTTTACTAACTTAAAAGATACAGCAGGATCTTTTTATAGGAAAAAAGTTGATTTTGTTCTTTGCCATTCTATCGGCATAATGTCCACACTGAAATCCAAATCACTCAAAAAAGTAACAGCAAGATACCTATAGTAACAGCAAGATACCTATAGGAATGCTTGTACCAAGTATATTCTATCCCATGGGGATCTGGGTGAGAGCAGGTCCTCATTAGCCCTTGCATGTCATAAGAGGTGACTAAATGGGGTGATCCTTCAGATGAGACTGCAAAAACCAAGGCCCTGTGCCACATCGGGTGTGAATGAAGGAGGGATAAAGATCCCTCCTTGCTCCAAGGTTGTTAGTTCCGAGCATAGGCCCAAATTTTGCATCCCTTGACCGACAATGGTGATGTCTCCATACAAGTGAAAGATTCTCAAGTGAGACGCCAAACAAAACACAACCAATCAACAACCAAGTATATTCTTACAGAGTCTTGGTTTATCATTTATCCCCCACTGAACCTTTGAATAATTCCCATAATTCTTTTAAACTGACATGTACAAAACATAGAAACCAATATACCAATCAAACAGAGTATTTTAGTGTATGGGTAGTCTATATGTGTGATATGTTGACTCTAGATGAAAAGGATACCATGCAAGAGCCCAGAAACCAATTGCTATTTCAATGTCCAGTACACTTGACCTTTCAACCCCAAAATCGATAAGGATCATTTATGTCCCATGGGGAGTCTGTATGTGCAGTATGGTGACGCAATGTGAAAAGGATAAAACTTTTGAGCCCAGAAACAATTGCATCTACAGATGGACAACCTGATTTCAGCTTTGTTGCTGGGGAGTGGGGGATTATAATAATGAAACCACAGTATCTGGATAGCTCATGCATAAACTGAAACTCATCAATTAACACTTTTATAAATTCTAATGTTTGACAAAAAAAGTTCAAAATTATGAAAATATTTAGTTTCTGAGAAAAAATAAATAAATACATAAAAAAATCAAAAAAAATCAAAAAAAATTAAAGACTCAACAGAAAAAATCAATTTTAAAAATTTCACAATCTTGAAAAATTAGGTGTATCGCAAATGCATTGAGATAATTGGGATGGATACTGTGAACATGCCTGATTTTAACCTGATAGTGCAAGTGAAATATTGCACCTGTCTGTCATCATGGATCAAATGAAGACTATAAAATAAAACAATACAAGTAATGAAACAGTGAAGAGCAATACAATATTTATATTCCATTAATGATACTGTTGTAATGCTGTGTGATCATATATTCATTTTCAATCAGAACTGACCTTTAAAACAATGTAACCTCTATAAGGTTATTGGTTAACATCTAGTCCATACATTGCCTACATGAAATAAAGAAGAGGCCCACGGGCCTTAACAGTCACCCGAGTGCCATAGTCCATACATAGAGCTACCAGGGAATCACATATTTGCAGTTAAGCCTCATTCTAGAGTATTTTGTGCATATCTTTATGATCTTTATAAATATGTATACAATTCCCATTCAATTACAATAGAAGGAAGGATATATGAAGTTAGAAGCATTTAAATCACCCCTTATTCATTTGCCCCATCAACCCCCCTCCTCCAATCATGATGAATTATATCTGTAATTTCTGTAGACACCTGTATCCTCTCTTCTAGATGTGTATTCATCTTTCAATGAACATCAGAATAAATGAAGATTTCTAAAGCATTTAAGTATTAAATACTCTATGACAATTTTGCCCCCACCCCCTTGGAATTCAGTAGCCCTGTCCAAGGGATCATGAAATTTCCAATTTAAGTAGACAGGTTTATTATCTTTCTAAAAATTGCTGCAAACCTACACAAGAGGCCCATGGGCCACATCAATCACCTGAGTCACCCTGGCTCATATTTAAAAATTTTCCCTATATATTTGCATGGAAATGTTTGATCCCCTACTGTGGCCGTACCCCACCCCCCTGGGCCACGACTTTAACAAAAATGAATCTACACTATGTCACAAAGCTGCCATGTAAACTTGAACTTTTCTGCCTCAGTGGTTCTTGAGAAAAAGATTTTTTAAAGATTTTTCCTATATTTTCACATGTAAAAATTTGATCCCTACCCCTGGGGGCCATGATTGTAACAAAATTGAATCTGCACTATATCAGGAAGCTTCCATGTATATTTGAACTTTTCTGGCCATGTGGTTCTCGAGAAGAAGATTCTCAATGACCCCACCCTATTTTTGCATTTTTGTTATCATCTTCCCTTTGAAGATAGCATGGCCCTTCCTTTGAACAAACACTGGTCATGGTAGCTCAGTCGTTAGAGCATTTGCTTCGTAATCGGGAGGTCATGAGTTCGAGCCCTGCTCGTGCCATGGCTGCGTCAAACCTAAGACGCAAAAATAGGTAGTGATTGCTCCTTCGCCAAACACTCAGCATTTAAAAGTGAGAATCACAGGTCTTTCGGATATGACCTTAAGAACGGAGGTCCTGTGTCACGGTGGGCATTGGCACATTAAAGAACCCTCACTGCTATGGCCCTGAGCGCTAAGCATAGGTCTAAATTTGTGGTACTTCACCTACAGCTGGTGACGTCTCAATGTGAGTGAAAAATTCTCGATGGGACGTAAAACAAAAACAAACAAACATTTGACCAAACTAAATCCCCTTCATCCAAGGATGATTTGTACCAAGTTTGATTGAAATTGGTCAAGTGGGTTCTGAAGAAGATTTTTAAAATTTGTAAGTATATTTTTACTATTTCATTATTATCTCATCTTGGAAAATGATGTTCCTCTTCAATCCCCTTCCCCCAAAAATGCTTTCTGCCAAATTTGGTTGAAATTGGCCCAGTGGTTCTAGAGAAGAAGCTGAAAATGTGAAAAGTTGACAGACAGATGGAGAGACACGGGACTTCATTTATGGAATAAAGTAATTATTGAATAATTGTATACATATTTTTAAAAAACCCCAAAATCAACAGTCTGCATTGACAATCATCGATGACACAAGCATTATAAAACTTGTACTTTTCTTTGTCTGTGTCTGCAATGTTGCTACGATGTAACCTAACTAATATGCGGCAGCAGTGAATCTTTGAGAGGTGGTTGCTGATTGAAAACAGTTAATTTTTAATTTTAACATTGCCAACAACGAAGAAACAACACCGTATATGGCATCCTCTTTTTCTGTATACACAAACAGATCTCTTGTATTCACATGTTTTTCACAAATGGCCCAAGTACCCAAGTGCACCTCAGGAAGTATCCTCAGTACCAACAGTATACGACATTAAATATTTTAACATAGTGTTATTCTTGACGGCTAAAATTTGCAAACACTTCCTAATATTCTGATGTTCCTAATTATCTATCTGTCTCAAAAGTGAGAAGTGAGAAAGTGGGCGGGTTGGAACCGGCCAATGAAAACATGTTCAATTGTGACATACAAATGTGTTGTCACTTGACGCAATATTGTATCAGGCAATGCGTTCCAATTCACACGTGAATAGTGATAATATATTTTCACTGTATAGCCATATTGGCCCCACCACAAGTCTGAATCCCTGACCTGGCCATTGAATAGAGAGTAGAGAAGATTTTTCTAAGATTTAATACATTTTCACAAGAGAGCCATATTGGCCCCACCCTAGGGCCTAAATCCCTAACCCAGGGTTATTATTTTCATAATTTACTACGTAGAAAGCTTCACAGACATCATAACCATGCATTTAGTTTTTCTCACACATGTCTAAGAGTAGAGAAGATTTTCTAAGCTTTAATATATCTTTAATATATGGCCATATTGGCCCCACCCCTAAAGACTGAACCCCTGACCAAACAATCAATTTCATAAAGAGCTCCATGGACATCTTAACCAAGCATTTAGTTTTTCACCCACATGTATGGGAGTAGAGAACAATATTTTTGATAATTTGGCACTCATTTTGCAGTTTTGGACTCACCTCCACCTCTTGAGGCCCTGAGGGAGCTCAGATAAAAAAATTTCACAATTTACCTTCCACTTATCCTAAAAAAGCTTCACACCAACAATGGTAACATATTGGCCTTGTAGTTTTTAAGAAGTTAAAAATGTAAAATTGTTAAAGGACAACGATCAATGGCAACAGGTCACCTGAGTGACTCAGGCTTCCTAAAAAAATTAAAAACTTCATCAATATGTGCATGTTTATGTTTTCCTGGCATGAAAGTACCCCAAGAAAGTATGTGTATGTCTAATGTTTTCCTGCAATGGAAATATGCACGAAAGTAAACGATCATCAACAACAACTCTGCAACCACAAAACTATGATCATGCTATATTTTCTTCTCAAACGATAAAAATTTTACCCCACGGAATCAATCTATAACCCAAAGCAAATATAAAATTACAAATGGACTTGGTGACACTCTATACTAGCCTAGAATGGTGCAGAGTTTTACCAAATTTTTTAGCTGGTATAGAGTTTCACCATCCCTAGGCTGGTGTAGAGTTTCAACAATCTCTAGGCTGGTGTATTTCACCAATCCCTAGACTGGTGTAGAGTTTCACCAATCTCTTGGCTGGTGTAGAGTTTCACCAATCTCTAGGCTGGTGTATTTCACCAATCCCTAGGCTGGTGTAGAGTTTCACCAATCTCTAGGTTGGTGTAGAGTTTCACTAATCTCTAGGCAGCTGTAGTTTCACCAATCTTGAGGCTGACATAGTTTCACCAATATCTAGATTGGTGTAGAGTTTTACCAAATCTCTAGATTTGTTGCTAATGTATAATCAAACAACTCTTTTTCCAATAAAGAGTGCCTACAATATATATGAACAATGTATTATGACAGACATTGTGGCAGAATAAGACTGCACAGAGAAACTCTTTTTCATGACACTTTATGAAGTGGTACAAAGCTTGGAGTGACTAAAAAATCAATTAATTAAATTTCTAAAACAATTCCCCAAACTGTTTTGCACTCAAATTAATTGTGTGTTCTGATACTCCAAATATACATCGTGTTTCATCAAATAAATTAATGCATTTGACTTTTTTTTTATCAACGGATCTCAGGCCCCTGTCAACCCTGGCTGCTGTACATTTGGATATCAAAGTCAATTTTGGGGTTGATTAAAATCACACATCAACAGAAAATTATTTTCAGCAGCAATAGAGAGTCACCCTTTTTGCAAATCTTTCAGATATATATCATTTGTTATTGAATAAAGACTTTACTTCAGTCTAATGGCTATTCCTTTAATATTTAAACCGTATTCTTTGATATTGGCTTGGTTTTTTTTTTCTTTGTATAACATAATCTGCTCCACCACACACTGGCTTCAATCATAATATATTTTACCTCATAACTGTGTACATGCTATTCTGTGATTATATACATCATAGCAGCAACTCCACATTAGTATGCAAAGTGTTACAGGAAGAATCACACCTTGGTAAATCTTAAAAAAACAAAGGTGTTGGTAAAGACAAACTGCCATCAATATCAAGTTTAGTATCAGTTTCAATAATCAACTGGAGCATTATTCAAATGATGTTACATTCAAAAGTTCTTTTATAGCATATACAGTCAAACCTCGTTGTCTTGAACTTGATGGGACCGAGAAAAAACTTAGAGATATCTGAGGATTCGAGATATCGAGGGTAAAACACTTAAAGAATAAATGGTTTGGACTCCTGAATCACTTCGAAATATCCGTGGTATTCAAGATATTGGTGTTCAAGATACTCAAGTTCAACTGTATATCAAGTAATGATTTGAAAGTTAAGGAGGAATGCCAATCCAGAGGAATTTGTTGTGGATGAAAAATGGAGGATATGTACAACAATATTTTGAAATTGAAAACTTTTCAATATACTTTATTTAGTCTAAAAATGCAGTTATAGTAGAAAGTAATCTGAAAAAAATTAAAAACCCCTGCTGGACTCGAACTCACAATCTACAGTTCAGTAGTCAATATGCCAACCTACTGAGCTACTCAGCTAGGCATTGAACTTTGAAATGAATAGACATATTTTCATTCATGGTTTTAAAGAGAGTCAGCCATTATGATGTAGAGTACCTCCTTAATATGTGTTTGGAACACGTTATTTTCTCTCGTGGTCCATGTAGCATAATGTATGGTAACAGATTCCTATTGCACAAATATACCATCGACATGTCACTGATCTCAAATACTCTGGTTATGTCAAAATAATTTTTTTCAGTTACAAGCACTATATTTACCTGGTTTATGTCAATGTCCAGCTAATTTTCTGCTCTATGGTTAAACATAACCCAGGACAAGTGAACTTTGGTATCTCAAACATTGATATCTTAAATACCATGTATATATCAAAGTGAGTTAAAAGTCCCAACTACATTTTCTTTTATGAGTATTTTAACCTCAATATCTCAAACCCTTGGACATTTCGAAGTTTTTTCTCTGCTCCATCAAGTCTGAAATAACACGGTCCGCCTTTACTAGATTTCACATCCAATCTACTAACCAGATCTCAAAGTTACACCTTTAAAAATTATGCTGTTGTACTGACTACTGATTTTGATACATAAACAATAAGAGTTTTGCTAATCCAATGACTCTGCATCATCCAACTCATTAATTGATTGACAGTTTGGGTATACTCCGACATTATTCAGCATACACTAACAGTTTGTTATAAGTAAACAAGTTCACTGCCCTTGCAGTCAGTAATACATATAAGAAATAAATTTCAGTCTTGAAAATACATGAGGATATGAACTGCAATGCTTCGTGCCAGCTTACTTCATGAAGTGTATTACGCATTATTAAAAATTTAATTAATGTAATATTGATATGTGAATGCATAAAAAGTTTCCCAGAATAAGGTGTAGAGCATTTGCTTCATAACCAGTAGGTCATGAGTTCAAGTCCCATTCATGCCATGAATACATTTTGGCAAAATATTGGCAGTGATGCTCCTTCACCAAATGTTCATCATTCAGAAGCAAAGGTCTTTTCGATATGACCTTAAAAACAGAGGTCCCATGTCGAGGCAGGCATTGGCAGATTAAAGAACCCTCACTGCTACAGCCCTGAGCACTATGCATAGGTCTAAATTTATAGCACTTCATCTACAGTTGGTGATGTCTAAATATGAGTGAAAAACTCTCAATGGCATGTAGAAGATACAAGCAAATGGTTCTTCTTTAAAAAGCATAAGTAATATATTGCTTCGATTCATAATGGTTACTAAATGGCAAAAAAAGAGATGACTGTATAAAATGTGGACTTTTAAAGAGAATTAATGACAGATAACTAAGACAACAATTCAGTAGTTTTATCACTTGTAATTACACTACATGTACTGTCAAAACATAATAAATTAAGATTGTGAAATTGTTTCATATGAAAGGAGACAGGTCAAATCGATGTAATGCTGAAGTTATTCTTCAATATCTGGATGCCCCTTCCCACCTCCCATACATCAAACTTTTTCTAAATCTTACAGACTTCCACACATCAAGAATCAACAGATATATAAAATCCCTCTCATCTCTACTTCAAAATGTAAACACAACATTACTTTCTGATTAGTAAGGTCAAGGTCAAAAGGTCCATAAATGTGGCATTGTTAAGGAAAAAGGCCTTATGACAAGAATTACACCCAAAAGATATCAAAACCATCTCACTTCTAGTTTGAAAGTTAAAAGCAATGTTAAAATCTTTTACAAGGAGCTCAAAGGTGAATGTTAAGATCACAGGGTCATCAACATGGCACCTTTTGATAGACACTACCACAATAAGGATTACAAATACAATATATATATATATAATATCCCTCTCAGTTATAAGTCATAAATATTTGGTAAGTGGGTCAAAGGTCACAGTAAAGATGGAAAATATACATACCTCACACAAGAAATATATCTCAATACAATAGCCACAAAACAATATGCATCTGGATACAACAACAATCAAACTAGAAAACTGACTCAGCCACAAAGGGCCCCGGTCAGAACTTAATGCATGTATTACAAATACTGGTCCTCATAACACAGAATTCATTAATGTTTGTAATGACAGAGAGGAGTGATTACGTTCTTTTCCCAGATATGTATTTCCATGTTCAACTGCAGGATTAACTGAGCTTGTATAAAATAGAAAAGCTCTACATGCAATTCCCTTAATGGGAAGGTTTGCTGTAACCTTGTCCTTTGACCTCATGACCAAAAAAGTTATCGGCATCTACTTTAAATGATCAACTATCTTAGAAAGATGTTACTTTAATTTGACTTTCTATATTTTTTAGACAGCCTAATCTGGAATGTGACATCTCATTGCAATGATTTAACAACTGCCTTATTTATTTCTCGAGATCAGGACTTTGTCCTATAGAAGCTTATTCATTTGAGCACCTCTGGGCCTCGATACCACCGGCATAAAAATAGATTATTCCAGACTGGTAAATACAAGCATGGAGAAAAATTGTTTACATATATTTTTATGCTTTCAAAACCAATAAATCACAAAATGAATGTACCCAATTAATCTTCCATCCCAATGATTGATAATTAATTTTTTAAATTCTTCCCTGATGAAAAATTAAAACATCAGGAAAACATTTTCTGAATGTTATCTTTTAACGTGGTAAGTTAACTTATAAATCTACTTTTAAACATTTCTTCAAAGCTTATTCTCAATATGCATGAAAACTTTTTTGCATACTAAAATCATATACTGCAATATATTTGTTCATACTATGCATTGGTTTTACAGTACACGCACTGCACAATGAAGCACATTTATCAATTCACATGTTAAATTAATTGTGCTACAAATAAACAAGAAAAATGAAAAACAAAGTCCACTTCCATGCCCGAGGACTTAAGGTTTGGACAAGCTAGGTCAATCATTTTGACAATTTTGTGCACTTAGTGGACATGGCAAATTCAGGGGACAACCTTTTGTACAATAAAAATGACATATATAGCCTACAACTCGCTCGGACATCTTCATTTACAAAACTGGCCATGCAAATGTTCCACTCATATTTTGTGTTGAAGTTTACAAGTGTTAGAGAACATGAGAGAAAAGTAATGGCCAACACGTTCATTATATTGATGATGCATGAGTCAAAACAGACTTGACAACTTTCTTGTTGCATTATATTTAACGTATCAAACAAATTTGAATGCTTCAAGAATAAATCAGCAATGTAGTTGAAAAGAATATGTCCATTTAAAGCTAAAATGTTAAAATCATCAGTTCATTAAGAATATAGAAGAGGGGAGTGGGAAAGTATGTTGAGGGGGGGGGGGGGGGGGGGGTATTCTACTTAATAGTGAACAGGTGAAGAGATGACTGGTTGGGTCAAAAACCCAGTAGGTCAAGTTGGCTGAAAGAAGCTTCTCTCTCTTTCTTCCTCTTCCTTGGGCGAAACAGCAATGTGATACTGCAGATGTAATCACATTCTCTAAATCTAACCACTACCTGAATAAGTTAATTACTCAATAATCAATAGAATTAACTACTAAAAAATAATGGCACTGATTTAATTTACAAGTTTTTCTTGAGAAAAAAAAATCAATACCCATAATTTATTGGAAATTCTATTTAGATTCCCTTAACAGATTCTTAATTCATCTGGTTAAAAACACAATGACTTAACACAAACCTTACTTAAGATTATAATTTCAGGCCTTGGTCAAGATATTGAATGTCTCTATATGTACTACGTCTTATCATATTTGATTTAAAAACATCTGTTTAAAATCCCATATCCTCTTTGATGTAAATCTATTTGTAGAGAGATAACCTAGCTCATCAAATTAAAACATACTTAAGTTTACAACTCGCCTTAGGGATTAAAAATACATGCTTTCACTGTTAAAATTAATAAGGGAAGAGGATGTTTATCACGTAAGTTGTCTTTGTAATTCTTTCATGTTACATTTACAGTTTTACTATTTACTTACACAGTACTTCCTTTAGGAAGACTTGAATGTGTTAAACAATCTGTTATTACCAAACAAGAACATATGCCAGTTGAATGAGAGCTTTCATTTTAAAGAACACTTTGTAATTGTGATGTCTTTATTAACAAATAATCTAGTTACTTTGTTCTTTAATGCAATTAACACATCCTACATTTTAAGTCCTAAATTTCAACAATTCTATCATGGAAACCATTTATCAATAACTTTAAAAGGATATCCTGGGCTTTGAGGCCTTGAATGAAATGCAACATTGGTACCAAGAAGGGGTCACTTCCTCTACAGGGGACATCTTTCTGAGATAAAATGATGAAAACACAGGGACTTATCATTTTAGTTGGTCTTGTATATATTGACTGCTCACAAACCAGTACATACTTTTTGTTCAAAGGTCTATCTAACTGGTGTCAGAAATGCTGTTTTATAGTTCAAAATTCAAGAAACAAACATGAAAGTCTCAGGACAAAAATATACCTACATGTGTTTGATTGTAACCTAGATGTAGGGGGAGGGATAAAATAGACTGTATCTGTTACCCAATCCCATTCACTTATTTAAATTAAATTATCTCCTCAGCACTGCAACATTTACCCTCAAGAGTGCCCCCCAAAAATGACACCAGCTTTGTTATGGGCATTGTTGCATTGTGTATATATGTCAATATCTGGTACCCTGATGCCAGTATACCCTCCCTTCCCCACTCTTATAGAAGATTCTGACTCCAATCAATTCATTGATTATCTGTCTCTGTCCACTCCTGGCCACCTATAACTGAAGATAATAGCATCACACAGACATTTTTTTTATTTTACTGAAAATTGCACCACACTTAAAAAATATATATATAAAATAAAAAAAAGACTTGTGCAGTATATAGTAAAAAAAAAAACCAAAAAAACAACAGCATGATCCTACTTACATTCTGTAAATAAATCAAAGTTGACATTTAATTCCATCATTAATTGATGCATATTTTTGCAGTCGATGAGCAATTTTAATTAATGTTATCATCATACGGAAATATTTTGTTATAAATAACATAGTATTTTAAAAAGTCAGAACTAGCCATTTAAAAAATGGATCACATCATCAGACTGAATTATTAAATTTCATAATTTAACAAGAAACCATAAATTTTATTATCTAATCAATACCCGAGCCATCTCTGATTTTGTTCAAATACTTGAGTGTCAAACGAGCTCGTTTCCATGGTAATAAAATGACTTATTTGGAAATCGTCAGCAATAGCATCTGTTTATGATTTGAAGTTTTATTTAAATGTTGTATTAAGAAGCCCAACCCCCTTCAGTTCAGGCTGGTAGGCGTGAGTCTGTGTTCGTGACATGTGTCAAGCCCCCTGTGAATTGATTTTTCTGGACGAAAACAATAGCCACTGTAAATTGTAAACATACGGCCTGTGAATTCCAAGCGATTAAATTCGCATGTCAATTTTAATTTACGAATATACGATGCTGAAACACACTGATGATTTCAATCACAATTAAACTGGGGCTTCGTGAATAAACACACAGTTTATCTGTTGGATACTTACATAAAGAGTGGTCAGCTGTTTTTAAGCAGGGTTTTAATCTCAACGTGCTCCCTTCAAACTTCCGCCATTAGTTTACTTCGTCCTAAAGCATCATGGGTAAAGGCAAGATGGCGAGTTAGTGCGACGGCTGATGAAGAAGGTAAATGTCGAGATGCTTTTATCAATAGTTTAATTAATAAACTTAAGAAGTTTAATTAATATATTTTCTTGGAATTTTACCGTGGTGTGGACTCATTGACATTTAAATATCTGGTATGTATACACACTATGCAAACGCAAAATCGTTAAATTATCGATCAGTCGTAAATTTCTTTTTGTCCATTCGCGCAGTCGGACAGCTTTTATTTAAATTTTAATTTAGCCGTCAATTTGCTTCGGCATATTTCATATGAATCTCGATGAGGCTGCAACCACATCAGTGCGAAAAGGAGCCATGTTTTTTGGAGTATTCTATTTATAACTGTCCGTTTGCTTTGAGTTTCTATACTACTTGAAGTTTTGTCTAAATTGCTAAATTTAGTTATAACTTCGGTGTTGGATAAATAATAGCATACATGAATGTGTGAAGAGGTGGCAACAGCGCATTGTCGTAGAAAAGAATAAAAACAAAAGCTGTTTTGCAGACACTTTCTTTCCAAAACAATTTTTTTGTGAAAACTTGATGGAGATGTAACTTTCACTGGAAGGTCAGTATCGCTATACGTGTGCAGCGTGTATAAAAAAAAATGTTTATTCTTACCATGTTTACAGACCCAAAGAAAAAAAAAATCTGCAGGCCTTCTTCTATTATTAAGTTTTCCACTTCACGCCTGCATGACTTGTAAAATTTTCTTTCTCCGGGATTATTCTGAATCTTTAAACAGTTAATTGAGTGCATGTGAATTTTCTTTGTAATCAGCAGCCCCTTGTCAATTTTCGGTGAACATGTGTTCTAGCCAATATCACAGATTTAACCTGTAAACAAGAATGAAATTGATTGAATTTCACCCTTTGTTCAAATCGCTTTACAGTTTTAATTTTGAAACTTGACAGTAGAATGTCATGAAATTGGTTTTTCTTTTGAAATGGATACAGTGGAAAGTAACATGTGTAAGTGTCTTATTACCGATTTAATGAGGAAAAAATCTTTTACAAGAAACTTCTGATTGACGTATCTGTTTTTCTAGGTAGGGAATAATAATTGATTGAATTTGTAAATTAATTTGTCAAGCCTTTCTTCTGTCATTGGCCTTTTGTGTGAAATTGTCATCTGATGTTTTAAAAAAAAATCTTGTTTTTAAAACTGAAAAGCAGGGGGATTAAGATTGCAAAAGTTCACGAAAATCTTCCCAAGGTTTTTATTGGCAGTGAAAATGGCATTTGACCCATCCCTTTATGATATACAGGTTTATGATCAACGAAAGTCATCTATCAAACTTCATGTAGGATTATAAAAAATGACCAAGGGCCAGAGTATCGATGTAATAATTTAGGAATAAACCGTCTTGTGATTTGACTTCTTTAATGCCCACTGCTGGCCACTACCTGCCCCTTTTTATGACTGAAAGTTGGACAAAATTCATGTTTTGTCATTCATGACAATTTGTGCCACAAATAAGCATTTTTGACTAGAAAGAATTTGGCTGTATTGTCTGAAGTCATTGTAAAATGAAGCTGATTTTCATTATTTTTATAATTAAATACCAGTGTACAGGATTATCTTTCTCGTGACTTGGCTGCATGTGTAATTTATCACAAAGCCCAAAATTTGAACTTGAATTTACATTAAAATATTGAGATCATAACTGATAAGCATTGTTAGAGAACAGTGAATTGAGATAGGTTATCTATGTGTTTATTTATAGACAAGGTGATACTTTGGACATTAATTTGTTATAGAACCTACAAGAAGTGCATTTGTTTAATTGGCACCATGTGTTGATCATTTCTGTAATCAAAACGCACAGACAGAGAGAGAGAAAAAATGTACTGCTAAAGTTATACTAAGAGAAACAAACCAATGTTTACAACACCAATTTTGACATTTAGAGTTAGTATTCTAAAGAAGTGAACACATACAGATGTTTTGTTTGAAGGTTAGTTGTTTTTTTTTTTATTATTATTATTATTATTCGTGCTTTCTCTTTTTCCCCCTTCAAATTCCTTGGAGAATGCTCTTTCAGAGGATTACATTATTTGAATCGCAGAAGTTTACAACAGTCTACCAACAGCATCTGTTGTATATTAGATGTGAATTCATAATTAATGGCTGACTGGCATATAGGCTTTCATACTTCTTATAGATAAATTATTGATTCATAATCTAGTAACAATTTGTGAAAATTTTCTTCTTACATGGGCTGATGAATAAATTATGAGGCAAAATTTGGTGCAGGACAGAACACTTCTGGGATGTCACGTATGTGGTGTTTCAAACCATATCAAATTTGAACTCATTGAGATGCAAATTAAAACCCCAGTGAAATGAGAAATTGGAAGATAAACACAATTGAAACCATGCTTAGTTTATCAGAATTTAAATTACATGAAGTAACAACAAGGGTTTATGTGATTAAGAAAGGCAAATTTATTTTAAGAGTTTTGTTTATGGTTTTGAAAACACCATGAATGATTACTGTGAAATTTAAGGCAAGAGGATTAAAATTGTAAGCCCCCATTACATAATTACCTTTAAGATTTCAATTGAAAACAAAACATTTGATGCAATAAATACAGGGTTCACAGTTTAAGTCAATAGAACAACAGTCAGTGGGTCTTTTATCACAGTTACCCAACACAAAAGAATCTAGTTTTAATTCATAAAATTGATAATCCAACAATGGCATTTTCTGTGGGATTTTTTAAAAACTTGTATTTATTGTCTTCAAAGTTCTAACGATATAAAAGAATTCAAAAACTTTGAACTTTTCCTAGAGAATTTAATGGAAATTTGATCATGCTGTAGCAGTTGTTTAGACAATAAAATCAATAGCATCCAAGTTGATGTGAATGAAATATTTATGAATCTGATCAAGAAATGAAAAAAAAATTCATTCTTATGATATCCCAGATCTTTGGATTGTACTATTTTCTAAAGATTCCAGAATGTAGCCATTCAGTGAACATCAAAGGTAATGATGTTTTTTCATGACATAAATTTTAAAAAGAGTATTTTTGTATATTAATTTAAGTGCTGTTCAGGTATGCAAGTGTAGGATGATATTTAATTAGTGTCTTAATTGTTGAATATAAGTATGTTAGTACAGGTATGAAAGCATGGAAATTTATCATTCACCTGAGGGACAAGACCTGTCAATCATTTTAGTGTAGATGGTAGGAAGTCTCTTACCTGTTTTAATCACTATTTGATGGATATTCCCAGTGTCTATTGTGCTTTCAGCAGGTATATTTCATGGATTTGTAATCAATTGAGATAACTATCAGGAGTGTGAAAATCAACACTTTTTTGGACAGGTGGGTCTCTTTGAAATTTTGTCCATTATTTGAAGAAAAAAGTTTCATTGCCTGTCAATTGATCTGCAACAATTGTAAAATATTAATAACTGAAAATGACCACTTGTGGTAAAACAGGAGATATTAAATTTGGCTATACATTTAATTCAATGGGAGGATTTTTTCTTTTCTTTTTTTACCCAAGAGAGAAACACACAACAACACATTGGAAGTGTTTTGTCAACCATTGCAAATGAACAGCATCAGAGAGAATTATTATATAACACTGAGTACTTACAAATGAATTTCATTGGATAAAATTAGACCCTGCCCATTCATTTAGTCACTGTTTGTAACTTCTGGCCAGCAGCTAGCTAGGGTTTGCTTGTTAATTAACTGAAAACTAATATCTTGTCAGTTATTGATGTATATTCATATTTAGGCTGGATGTAAGCTTTTGAGCAAACTGACCATCACACAGATCATTAAAATGTTGCATTAATGAACTTGAAAAAAAAATTCTCTGCCAAGCAATACTTGGGTAACTAGATATATAATATCACAAGAAGTGAGATTAAAAAGAAAAAACTAATAACCTATTAGCAGATTTAATGATAGTGTTTGCTAACACAATTTCAAGACTCTTTCTGGTGAACTTTTCTTGGATGTGGAGATTTTACAAGTAGTATTTAAAATTCTATGGCAGAAGGAACATATATGTGTGTACCATTGGAATTTTGTGCAAATAGTATTAATAAGGTATGTGTCGTTTCGATCTCATTTCATTTAATGGGAAATTTTTTAAAAAATATTAAAAAAAAAAATAAAGGAATTTCATTTTTAATGTTGGTTAAAATTTGCATCCTACTGTGTAATGGTTTTTCATTTCCATTTATGAAATACAATCCACATTTCTCAACTTTTAGCACAATTTTCCAGTTATTTCAAAAGCATGACTTTAATATCCACCCATTTGATTTTTCTGTAAAGAAAAAAAAATTGCCTAGGCTATAAATGTTTGTAATTTATTTTGGAATGTGTAATTAACATTCAGTTTGAAGTTGGCAAGTAGTTTTGTTCTATTGCAATAAGTTAAAACAATTTACAGACCCTGTTCATCTGCATTGAAAAGGTTTAATCTATGTTAAATGTATAAAACTGACTCTGGTTTATTGCAAAACAAATAGCCATCATGTGTTTCTCCCACTTGAAAGTGGAATTTTGGAATACTTTTGATTTTCCATCAAAATTTCAAGATGTATATTCATGCATTATTCCCTTGCAATTGTAGCTTGGTTTTGTTTTTTGTTTTTTTTAAAATGAATTTGCAATAATTCCTGTTTCAAGCATGGAGGTGTTTAACATGTTGACTAGCTGCATCTTGCTGCAGATGCAGAAAGGGAGGCAACCTGGTAGAATTTTCTTTTATCCAGAAAGCAACATGGTTCTATTTGTATTGGATATATTCAGTGAATTATATGCCATAAAATCTAAGGAGACAAGTTCTTACAGAATTTTAATTTTTTAATGATTTTGACACTTATGATGAATTGCCTATTTACAATGTAAAAGTGTTCACAATTACATGTTACATTTATGATATATTAAGCAATGATGTAACTGGATATTTTTTGACATGATTAATTTTTATGGGGTAAATTTTAATGATTTGAGTAGATTGCAATTTTATCAAGGCCAACATCTGTGACATAATCCCTGAAAAAAAACAAGGTTAGAAACAATACTAGCACCTTAAAACTGTGAGAAAAACATCAATATTTGTCACATTTATGTCCATGTATGTGTTTTTAGTTACCCCAGGACATGAAGACAGACTAAGAGGAAAAAATTTTCATCATATAAATAAAAGTGATATTTTGGTGCTCTTGAAATTACACTGCTGTCTTCATGTCTGTATGTGGTTTGATTTATTGATTGGAAGGTGTTTTTGAACATCTTTGCTTATTGGATTGCGTCCCCAGGAGTATTGTAATATACCAGAAAGTAATATTATGTTTGTACAAAATTAACTGTACTGTACAGGCATCACTATGTCTACATTAAAACTTGGGATCTTAATTACATGTAGTCTAGGGGTTGTTATGGCACAGAATGTTCATAAATATTCATCTACATGTACCAAGGTCTTTCAGTACCATAACGCAGAAGATCAGTTTTTATGTATTTTATGGGTTTAATTGGTCTGTCTGGAACTGTAATTTTATATTGATTTGTCTCAAAAGGAAAATTTAATAATAAAAAATGAAAATTCATAGCATTCACTTTAGGAAAGCTATGGATATTTTAAAAGCTCATTGTTTCATTGATTTATAATCTCTGAAAATTTTGAATTAAGAAAAACTTTTATTTATTTTACAGATACTTAACATCTTGACACTGCCATCAATGGGAGGTCAAAGGACAGATCATTCACAATAAGGAGGGGAAAAAAACATCACACTAAGGACTATACAGATAAAAACCTGAATGTATCTGTCAGAAACCGCCAGTCAAATGTTAGCCATGGATGTGTTAGCATTTGATAAAATGTCTAAATCAAATCGACGCAAGCAAAGCAAGCCACTACGGGTATCTTACAGTGCCGAAAATGACCCCACATCAGAAGGAGGAGGTGGCCCTTTTCCAAATCACAAACCATCTGAGGAATTTATCAGTGGTCCTGTAGAGGGAGGGCATGTTTCTGATTCTGAAATGGAGGACCACTTACCAATTGCAAAAGTCAATGGTGGAAACCATCATCTAGATTCTCAAACTGAAAAAGACTCTGATTCTGCAGAAGGGGATAAAGTAATTTCAAATCCGAAGGAAAATAATAATGAACATTTTCCAACAAAATACCATCGCCTGGGTAGTGAATTGTTTGCTGGGAATGCTTTTCCAGAAAATGGCTTAGTATCTAAAGAAGACCAAACTGAGAGAATACAAGAAGAAGGATCATCAAAGGAAATGAACTCTGATGAAGAAGGTCGCAAGTTAGATGGTCAAAACCGTATCTTTCATCAGGATGCATACTGTGAACTTTGTGATCGTGAATTTTGCAACAAGTATTTTCTTAAAACCCATAAGGCAAATAAACATGGAATTTTTGACAATGCTTCACCACCATTTTCCCTTGGTGCTGTAGGAAATGGAATGTCACTACCTCAAGATACTAATGTACCATCAGTTCCAATCGCATCCCCAGTTTCGCAGTCTTTGCCTCAACCACCAATTTCGTCCATGTCATCCTTCAAAGTTATGGACTTCATCCAGAGTCTGCCAGCATCAGAACCTCCCAAGACAACCAAAGTGGATGCAATGACACCAAGTAAGGGAGATATGCTACCCCCAGTCAGCACCCCTCTATCCACTAGCAATACTCAGCCATCAGTTTCATCCTCATCCAACTCCACTTCCACACCTAAAGTTAGCAAGGATATGGAGGATTTCTGTGAACTTTGCCAGAAGCACTTCTGTAACAAATACTACCTCAAGAAGCATAAGCAAGATGTCCATGGAATTGCTCCGCCAGATGGATCTGGATCTACCAGCAAACGAGGAAGACAGAAAGACCTTCAAGCTCAATTGGATGCCATCAACTCTGCATCTGTATCTTCCAATTCACCTCTTATACCTCACACACTTCCAAACATGACAGGACTGCCCAACATGCCAGGCGTCATGGTGCTGAATCCCTTCATGGCTCCCATGCTTCTTCCTGCAGGGTCCCTCATGCCAGGGTCACAGATTCCAACACCACCTATGATGTCTCAGTCACTTCCTACCACCTCTCACCAAGAGTCTATCACAACTACAGCATCCCCAAGTTTCACTAGTCAGACTTCACCAGGGTCAGTCCAGAAAGACTCCAACTCCATGAATCAGGAGGCTTACTGTGAACTCTGTTGTAAGGAGTTCTGCAATAAATATTTTCTGAAAGTCCATAAAGCAAATAAACATGGAATGTTTATGGATGACTTTCCGTTTCTGCCTGGGATGCCAGGAATGCCACCATTCAAATTTCCTTTGAGTGAAGGAATGATATCTGCATCTCCAGATAAACCATTAGCATCCACAGCAGCAGTGGATGGGAGGAGTCAAATCCAATCAGAATCTAGTCCCAAACACGGAACTTCCTTAGTTTCCTCATCTAGTCCTGAAAACTCTGTTACCTACTGTGGATTGTGCAATCAAGAGTTTGCCAGCAAGTATACCTACCGAATTCACCGAATTCAGGTTCACGGGATGTTGAATGAGGGTCTTGATGGATCCTTAACTGAAGAGATTATTAGGAATTCCTTCAGAGAACGAGAGGAGTTCTTCAGATACGCAATGAGAGAGAAAGAAGAGGCATCAAAAATATCACCTGGATCCAAGAGTGGAGATGAAAAAGACAGTGAAACCAAGATGGCTGACAATGGAATGACCACCATGTTTGGAAATATGGTTGCAGCTAAACTTGCGGACCGTGTAACATGTGACATTTGTAATAAAGACTTGTGTAATAAATATTTCCTCAAAGTTCATAAGTTCAAGGTGCATGGGGTGGATACCTCAGCCACGGACAATAAGTTTGATCCCAGTCGAATAGCCAAACATCAGCTTACTGGAGATTTTGAACTCATAAAAAATGCAGTGAAGCAGGATCCAAAAGATAACTCCAATCAAAGTCCAAAAATTTCTAAAGGGTCTGACAGAATGAAAGATTTTCCACAGTTTAGTCCAAAATTACCATCCTTTCTGCCCATGCCAATGTCCATGCTATCTAAACCAGGAGAATCACTAAGGGACAAATCAATTTCACCAAGCACCAATGTTGAAAAACCATCAAGTGAAGAGCTTGTGAAAATGGGAATTGATCCTGAAGCCTACTGTGAAATCTGCAAGAAAGAATTCTGTAGCAAGTACTTCCTTCGTACACACAGACTGAACATCCATGGCATTCCAACTCCAGAATCTCCTCAAACAACCCCAGGTAAGATCAGTCCAATGCTGTTCCAACAAGTCAGTAATATGCCATTGAATTTGAGCATGAATAGTGGCAAAAAGAAGAGTGTATTTGAAAAGCATTCATGGAGATGGAAGGAGCCCATGAATTCATCAAGGGTCAGTTGTGATATCTGCAATAAGGAAGTCTGCAACAAATACTTCTTACGCACTCACAAGCTAAACAAGCATGGAATCTTACCAAGTGAGAACTCACTGTCCCCATCCACCTCAGACATAGAAACACATAGCAATTCATCATTGCCAACAGATCTCAGTATGCATGAAAGAATGCCACCAAGTCCACAGGCTGTCAAACTTGATAGCAACATGCCTGCAGTCCATGGCCTGGATGAGAGGTGGATGAAGTTTGGAGACATTGCAAATGGCAAGGTGAATTCAGAAGAAGATGGAGGATGTTACAGTGAAATATGTCACCTTTGTGATCGACGATTTAAGAGCCAGAAGTGGTTGAATGCCCACTTCTTGAAAGACCATGCAAAATCTGGTGCACTTCCTCCAGAAATGAGAGACAAAATGTTAAATGCTGGGATGGATCTTTGCTTGGATAAGAAAACTTGCCGAATCTGTGAGAAGTCTTTCCCTAGTGAGCTTTCAATGCATCTGCACATGATTCAAGAGCACAATGCACAAGTCAGTCTTAACACAGAGGAGAAGAGCCAGTCTGGACCCAAACGCCGATCCACTTTAACCAGACCAAGATTTGCTTGTAAGAGAGGATTCTCATTTACCACTAAACAAAAGCTGTACAATTGTGCAATTTGTGACTATAAAAGCAAGTGGTTGAATAATGTGTATATGCATGAATTAAAGGAACATGGAGTGCTACATGTAAAAAATAAATCAGGATTGAAGAAAAATATCAAAAGAGCAGCCAAAAATGTGAAACAATACAGATGCACAAAATGTAACCTGAAATTTGGAACACCAATTCTGTGTCATCTTCATATTCGTGAGGAGCACATCCGAGCCAAAAATTTTTCTGTCAACAAATTACCAAACACTCGTCTGTACTGTAAATTTTGTCCCTTCTCAACTAAGTTTTCCAAGCAACTACGACACCACATGACCCGTGTTCACTGTGATGGCCACTACGCGTCCTACGAAAATCAGTGCAGCTACAACTTGGAAAACAACATGGCTGTACGAGATGATGCCATCAATGACTCTTGTAATGTTAATTTCCAGTTGTTCACTATTAAAGACTGTTCTCTGGAATCGGACTTCCGTTCCTCAATGGCTGTGAAGCTTCCTGTCCGTCACCACATGACTGACCCAGTCACGGTAACCTTTCATCTAACACCAATGGAGCAGTAAGACCTTGTTTTATCTAAATATTATAATGTGTTCATGACTTCCTGTCATAGGTTATATCCCTTTGTCGTGGGATTTTTTTTTTTTTTCAGACAGTTTGAAATATTAGACAGTTCATAACTTTTTAAGTTATTTTTTAAACACTTGACCATATTTACATGGTGTTCCATGTTGAGAAGAACTCATATTTGATGATATTTGTGAAGGGGGTTCGATTGATTTTTCTTGTTTTGTGTTGGGTTAATTTTACAATATATATAACCTGTATACTGGTAAAGATGATGTGCAATCTTAGTATCTTTTTGTTACAATTACTCACATTAATTTATTTTGTTATTGTTATGTTGTTGACAAGAAAGAGGAAAATTTTTACCACTGCAATCACCCCTTGCTTTAGGGTTTCACCCTTAGTTCAGAAAAGTCCATTCTAGTATAGTTTGAAATATTTACTTTCATTTAACATGGCAGCACTAAGGGATGAGATTTTGTATAAGTTTTCCCCCTCTGAAGTTTTTTTTTTTTTTTTTTGTCATTGAAGTTTCAGTATTACTGCAAAGTTAAATCAAACTTGTTTTTAGTTTATCTGCACTTGAGTATTATACATGAATTTTTTTTTTTTTTATTTTTTTTTTCAAAGTCCACAGTGCAAATGTACTCACTTGAAATGTAGTCATTCTGTATGTAATTGGAATATATTCGGTAGATAAGTACCGTAACATTGATTTGACTTTTTTGTGATCATTCCTGAGAAATCATTTGAAATGCCTAGTACTTATCCCTGTATAATACATGCATTTAATATATTTAACCTTGTAATCACAATGACCTTCAATTCTAACCAGTGTACAGATTTTTTTTATGTTTAATTTAAGTGTAAATTAAAAAATATCAGGGAACATTTTTCAGCAAATTTTAAGTAATGATGGATGTATGTATGTATGTGTTTTTGTGCAGTTTTCTTAAATGATATAGTATTATTTATTAGATCATGTATACAAAGTGTTTTTTAAGGATATGTTTTTGTGTGTGATCATGCACAGTATTCACATTTATTATAAATAGTATCCTTCACACCACCCTGTGTTGCACTGTTGAAAGTTGTGACATCTTTGATAGGGGCATTACATATAATATGCAGTCTGTGTGTGCATATTTTTTTTTGTACACAAACTATTGTGTACCTGCATTACTTCATTGATGTGTTACACAGTTCTTCAATCAAAAAAACAGAATAAAAACCCCATGTGACATGCATAATACATGTAGCGCCATAGGTGGGCAGTATAAAAACTGGGCTAAACATGTAATACAAACAGATAAAGACGTTTTTGTGTGGGGGACAGTTTTTGCAAGTCTTGCCAAGATATTTGGGTGATATGATATTTTTAAACACAAGTAGCTTCCATGACCACTTGTTAATATTATTTATATTTACAAAACTACATTGCCAAAAAAAAACACATGTTGAAGTTCCTTATAGAAACTGACATTTGTTTGAAAGTTAATGACTATTCCATGTTTCCGATCAGACTTATAATGTTTAGAACGAATGTTTAGTGAGACATAATATTAAATACACAATCAAATGAATTTCTCGTCCCCTTGCAAATCATGAATATCAGTAATATATTTTCATTGAATAATCTGATGTGAAAAGTGTTTGTAATTTTTCTGTTTATGTAATCTGTTTGAATTGTGTGGTGTTTTAACTCTGGGTTGGTTGATCCTGGTTTTTTCCTCTCATTCCTAGCGTATTTCCAGGATTTGGAGCGACGTTGTATATTTCGTGCCCATTTCCACTTAGCTTTGTGGTTGAAGTGAAATTATATATATTTTTGATATGCCATTGCGTGGCTCTTGTTTTATCAGCTTACCCGTATATAATCTTGTTTGACTTTTTTATGTAGGAGAGTTATTTAGTAGACGTACATGCAACTGATCTTATATTTATTGTTGAAACCATGGTTCCACATCTACATATTTTCAGATTTTTTTTTTGATTTTTTTTTTTATTTTAAGTCATGAAATTTATTTTCAGTTTCTGTAAGTAATAACTAGATAATATCACTGTGTACAGAACTAATGCATTATTTACCTCCTGACTCCAGCAATTTTTGGAACTGAAATTAAGTGTCAGTACAAAGCTATCCTAACAGTGATCTTTTTTCTTTTTTTTTAGAAACTTGTTTTAATTTATGTATTCAGATTAAATAAGTTGTCATGAGAAATTTATGCATATAAATTGCCCAGACTCTTTTAGTCAGATATTTAAAATGATTGATCTTCAAATTTGGTTTGATAACTTTTTCATAAATCAAAAGTTCATTGAAATAGTTTGAATATTTGAATAAGTTTGAATGTGAATTACATCAATTAAAATACGATTTATTTCCATCACAATTCCCTTTTCACTTTGAACATTGTCAGTGTAAAAAGTCATTGTTTTCAACTGTGAATGTGAAACAAATCATTTCAAATATACTTAACTGACTGAAAAGATGATTCATCAGATTTTAATACTTAATATTCCTTTCTGTCTCTCCCATTGATCAACAACAAAAAAAAAAAGCTTAAAAACAAACCCTGATTTTCATTTTGAATGGGAAAAAGTATTTTTTTTATTTACCTTCAAATCAAACCATGACCCATCTGTTGGTTAGTTTTAAAGGTTCGCTGATCACTGTTCAATGACTTGATAAATTAACAGGAGTTTTACATTTTTCAACTTTTATATCTTACCACCAGCTGTTTTAACAACACATATTTTCTGTACAGAATGATTCATTTTCACCTTCTCTAATAATTGGTAACATTTTTCACAGGAAGATTGCCAAAAATATGAAACAAAATAGAAATGTTGGGGCATTGGTTTCTGTACAAATCTGTAATCATTTTGTTAATTCTAGATTCTTATTCCTTTTTTTTTTCTAAGAACAGGTTCATTTTCCATTATATTTTACTCTGTATGTTTAATGTGTATGGTACAAAGCTAGTCAGATTTTTTTTTTTTTTTTTTTGTCGCATTCCTTGGTACAAGGGTGGACCCCCTTACGGAACTACCTCGAACCACTTCAATTTCCCCACCATGGAAGGGAAATTGTAAACCGTGAAAACTTAAACTAGTCATAATTTATATTTCGTAGTGGCATAGGCTGATTGTATTTCAATGTACATAAATTATACATGTATATGGTAATTATTTAGTATATGTGTTAATGTAATTTTTTTTTCAACTAATAAGGTAATACGGGTTAACCCTTGTCCAAGTGGGATTAGGGATTTTTTCTTAAAGAATGCAGTTACCAGATGTGAAAATTTTTATCATTTGTAATGTTAGTCAACAATTTGTTCTGTAAAGCCACTGTGTTTTTGGCATTATATTTCTGCAAACATTTTATTTTAAGAGTAGTAAACTTTTGTTCACTAAAATGATTCCTAACTGTGCACTTAAAAGCCATCTTGCCAATAGTTTCTATTTTATTCTATTTATGAATGAGTTGATACTGATTGTAATGCAAGTTCAATCCCAGTCGGTTGACAAAACAGTAGAGTAGAAATGTTTTGTTAGGAATTTTTTTTTTTTTTTTGTCCATTCTATTTATTTCTATTTCCCATCACAGGGAAATATGTTGATATTCATTTCGTTGCCAGTTACCATGGTTTTCATGTCAATACTATTTGGTTACTTTCTCTGTATAGTGGAGTGATTTTTTTTTTCACCAACACACTGTCCCGTGATGGTGTTCTGTATGCAATAAATTTGAAATGTTACCCAGGAATTTTGTTGTGGTATGAGCTATTTAGTAGTTTGGAATGGAACCAGTATTGACACCAATGAGTTGAATGTTTTTAAGACCAGGTTAATTGTCTTTTCCATGTAAAATTAATTTTAGTCCTATCACATATCTGAGGACTAGTGTGATTAGTTGGTGCAGTGTGTGGGGTTAGCGATATGAAGTGATTTGATAGCAAAGTTTATTACAGGGAATCTCAAAGGGATTGAGTTGGGGTAGACTGTTGATAAGTCAAATAAACTCAGAATATTAATTGGGCAAAAATTAAATTTTACTGGAAAGGAGAGGGCTGTTTAAACCCCTACTGCTATGTGGTTCAATTTAGAATTTGAACCCTAATGAAATATTCTGGCAAAAAAAAAAAAAACAACAACAACAACAAAAAAACAAAAAAAAACTAAAACAAAAAAATAAATTTAGTATTGATTCTTCATTCAAGCAGCTCATTGAAAATTATATATTTTAATGAACTTGTTAATATAGTGGGCTTTAAATTTGCGTAGATATTTATAGAAAAGTCTTTAAGACTTGTATAAACTTTTCACCTGAACTTTTTTTTTATGGTTGGTCGTGAAATTCGTTTAATTTATAATTTCAGCAAAATTTCACCGTGACCGTTGTAGGGCGGTCATTAGCGTGTATGGCTAGCGTTTCACCTGAAAGCCCCTGAAACAAATATGATACAAAGTCACATTTTCTGTCCTTTAATCGCTCTCTCTCTCTCTCGCTCTCTCTCTCTCTCTCTCTCTCTCTCTCTCTC